>JAHWFP010065269.1:10570-48638 GCA_023313725.1 Lithobius niger
GTCTCAGTCGGGTTAAGAGGAGAACTGAAACAAACATATATACACCGAAAATTCGTGTCCGGTAGAATGCCAGGTCGTAGTACGTTTGGACACATGATAGCGTTTCTGGGGGTAAAAGATTATTATAAAAGGATAAATGCGGTTAAATAAACTAGCTTAGTAGGATGCTATAACGCATTAAGTAACTGGGAACGTTTTAACGTTCAATTTGGAAGTTAAAATTGATCGTTGTGGAAATTTTTCATATGGATTGCTGCCGACAAACAATAAAAAATATCACACTTGAACTTGTTGTCTGTAAACTTATCGAGGTTCAGTACCTTCGCAGAGGAAGCTCCTCCTAAAATGCACTAAGCTAGTGTATTCGGGCTTTTTGCCCTAAAAAGAAAAGGATAAAATACAAATACAAAAGTACAGTTTCATAATGGCGGCCATGATGACGGAGTGCTTCGGTTGGTTTGAGGAGATCTTCAAACGTAGTTTAATGGTTCTTCCTGGTGGAAATTCCGGATTTGGGCTTCCCCAAGAGTCTTGTATTTGGACAGGCTATTAAATGTCGAAGAGTTTGTGAGAATCGGACCATTATTGCAAAAACGGCGAGATTTGCATCGGCGAGGCATTTGGGTGCCTCAAGAAAAAAAATTTCAAATTTTTGAAAAACAGGCGTTTTTCGGTGGCGCTCGTTTACACCCCCAAACTAGATTTTTCAAGTTTTTTTTTTTGTAACAGTAGTATTACTAGCTTCCGACTATCTCCTCATTTCACTTTCAACAGTGTCATTGACCATGGGCTGGCTGCGGAACCATTTTCCTCTAATTTTTTCTTTTTTAATGACTAGGAGCTTTGCTGTCATTTATTTGTAGAATATAATTATTTAAAAATTTAAAACAAATCATTCTGATTTTTCAAACACCGTATGAAACACCGACGCAAAATCCAAATTGGTTTTGGTTTTCAATAAAAACTCCAAAATACCAGTATTACCGTGTTGTTGGTTTCTATTGCTTTTATGAAAATATACATTACCTTATTTTAGCATTCTCCTTCTTGTAGCGGCGCTACCTGTCACGTTAGGTGCTTTTCAGATAGGCACCGACATCTGGTGTTTTCGCGAATTCTTAACTAGTATCCAAGGTGTCTGTTTTGACTTTTGCGGAATATACAGCACTGCAGTGTCTACTGCACGGTTAGGAGGGGAGCGTCCATGTCCTAGCTAAGTTTCTATGATACTAATTATCTATGGTTCAGCGTCACCAGGATGGGTGTTTAATTGCAGGCTTGGAGTTAAATAAAAAATGGTTTTTAGTTATTTACTCATGCAATTAAATCTACACGAAGTCAGACTGTCGTTTAAAACAACGCTTGGTTTTTTAATAAGATATGTTAACTTTATACACTACATTTGACCATTAAAGGTTACAAAAATATTCTTTGAAAGCTTTGTATTAAAAGCACACGACGATTTACAATAAAATCGGATTTGAACAAGTTAAAAGTTCATACACTACAATAAAATTTTGAATAGAAAAGTTGTTTGAGTCACCGGACTCTCTAATTTACAGAATGCACCTTACATTTGTAAAATAGTCTATGTTTCAAAAGCCACCGCTAAAGATCAAACTACCTCAATGGTAAACCTGGTACACAACCCAAAAGACATCTACGCTCTATGATAACACCATTTGATTATTTAGAAGAACACTGAGTTCAACATAAATAAGAAATAAAAGCCGGTTTGTAGAAGGGGACCTTAAACCCTTAAGTTATGTGAGTTCTAGACCAGAAATGCCGATGGCGGTTAACTACGCATAATCATTCTCAAAGTTAGAAGTTAAGTTTATATTTATGAAAGATCCTAGTCCGGGAACGTCTTGCGTAAACGTGAGCGATCAATCATAAAGGATCGAATCATGAAGTGATGCGAAAGTCATCGAAGAGGTGAGATTTCCCAGCCGCCTTGAAGATGGCGTTGAGGGCGGATCGGTACACCAGAATAGTGGAACCGCGCAGGCCATCGTTGAAGAGAAAATCTAGGAACCGGCGGAATTCAGGAACAGAGGGATCGATTGGGCTAACCTATTGTGTAGAACATCAATGAAACCATAGACGCCAGTGGCTGTCGTAAATCTTAGAGGTGGATGCCCGGACCGCTATGGAGGCGATGTGCAGGGCTTGATCCGAAGTAATTCCCGTCTGCTTGAGGAGTAGGGTTAAAGTGGCCAACCGTGTACCCGCAGGGAATAAGGACAAGAGGAAGGTGAAGAAGCGTCCCGTCGCGTTGGGTTAGGTGGCAGGGCGACACTGAAAGGGATCGGGGGCAGGCTATGAGTAGTTCGAGGAGCGCCGGAAACCAGGCAGCCGCAGACTAATTCAGAGCTACAAGAAGGAACTGACCGGCGGTGGCAGCAATCTTCCACAGGACGAGAGGAAGGAGCTTCGGAGGAGGGAAAGACCGGTCCAGTCCATTGTCAGGGCGTTGGTTGCCAAGGCTCGGGGATGGGAATCGGGCTGACGAATAGGGGAAGTCTGGCATTCCACCTCGTGGCGAATAGATCTAGCATCGGACACGCCCAGAGTTCGAATAAGGCATTGCGAAGTGTGGAGTTTAGAGTCCATTCCCGGGTCGGCGGGGATCACCCGGAGAGAATGTCAGCTATCACATTGCGATTCCCTGGAATATGTAGGGGGAGAAGGCGGGTTTGAAGATTTATGCAGAGACAAAGATTTGAGTGTTAAGTTCATGAAGGGATCGGGAACGAGTTCCCC
Organism: Lithobius niger; assembly: GCA_023313725.1. Classification (NCBI taxonomy): domain Eukaryota; kingdom Metazoa; phylum Arthropoda; class Chilopoda; order Lithobiomorpha; family Lithobiidae; genus Lithobius; species Lithobius niger. The sequence continues at coordinate 13,337 of JAHWFP010065269.1, forward strand.
CCCCTCCGTGCCGAAGATAGGCTACTGCGGTGGTGTTGTCGATGTGTACATGGACGATCCTTCCAGAGACGAGGTGCCGATAAGGGAGAAGGCCGTGAAGCACGGCACGAAGCTCGAGAATGTTGATATGATCGGAGTCAGAACGATCTCAGGTCCCCGACACAATGTGGTTGTTGATGTGTGCACCCCAACCATGGCTGGATGCGTCGATGAATAGGTGAAGGTACGGACGTGGTTCGTGGAGTGGAACAGTGTCTGTTACATGTGTGACGTCCATCCACCAGGTGAGGGTTGAGAATGGGAATTGAGGATCGAGGCTTCAAGGAGGAAGGGAGAGTCCAACAACCACGTCCCCCCCATTCGTCCAACTGAAAGTAATGGAGAGGTCAGGGAAGCCATCGGCCATAAGGGACGAGACTGGCAAAGGAATCGATGGAACCAATGAGTGAGTCCAGGTCTCGAAGGGTGTAGCATGGCAGGTGGAGGAAGGACCGGGCGTTGGAAAGGAAGCTGGAGATTCGATCCGGAGAAGGAATGACTGTTCCTTGACAAAGGTCGAAGAATACTCCTAAGAAGGTGAAGGCCTGGCTACGCAGTTGACGTGACTTTGGAAGATTGATCCCACACCCGAGAGATAGCAAAAGAGACACGACGGCGTGGAGATTGGAGACAAGGGTGGATCGATCCTGTTCCAGCAGTAACCAGTCATCGAGGAAGGCATGGATACGAATGCCGCACTCATGGAAGTGGGCGAGGACCGGGCGGAGAACAAGAGTGAAGAAACGAGGAGCCGCATTCAAGCCGAACGAAAGGCATAAAAATTCGTAAACTGCCCCGTTGTGGAGGAAACGGAACTGGTGCCGCACGGAGGCGTGACGAGGAACGTGAAGGTAGGCATCCGCGATATCGAGAGGGATTGTCCAGTCGTTCAGAAGCAAGGAAGCTCGGATCAATTCTGCCGTCTCCATCGGAAAGTGCGGGTTGTCGATGTACTGATTGAGAGGACGGAGGTTGAAGATTAGGCGAGAGCCCCCCAGTCTTCTTTGGGCATAAGAAAATGCTGCTGTAAAATCCAGGACTGCTTGTTTGGAAAGAAGATCTTGTATTTCTTGAGAAATATTGGCTAATGGGGGGGATTCGAGATCCCATGGTGGAGGTCCCAGTGGTTGTGAGTGGTAGAACTTGGGCAAAAATCCTTCGGTCACAATGGAAAGGACAGCTGAAGTTAGTGCTTCCCAATTCTTTGTGAAAAACTGTAATTGGCCTCCCACTGGTTGTGGGAACGGCGTAATGTCAATACTTGGAACGATTACGGTTCCGAGGAGCGGGGGATGCGTAGCGGCGAAATTTGTCTGCTGGATTTGGCCTGCCCGGGGATCGGCGGTTTACCCGCCCCTGGCCTGTGGAACAAAAGGGTAGGTGATGCAGGCTTTGGTAAGGCGTCGTCTTGCTTCGATCCAAGGGGATTGTCCCTACCGGTACCAGATTGCAAGTCTCTGGAAGGTCAAGGATGGCGACTTTGATGGGAACGGAACGGTCGAGGCTTACGGGAAACGCTGAGATGCACAAGCCTGGGGATCAGGCCACGAAAGAGGGTATCGGATTCGTGGATCGGGAGGTTACGTAGCGTGGAACGAGTGGAATCATGGAGGTTCGGTGAAGTGTTGAGAGCGATTTCCCGAAGAAGGATCGTAGAATTGAACAGGGCTCTAGTAAACCAATTCATCGAGTAAAAGGTGGCGACGCATGCCTTGCGAAAAACTTGATTAATGAGGAATGCTAGTTGCTTGGTGTCTGTCGGAGGCGGATCCATGTTCAAATGCTCGAATAGAGCAGTAGCGGCAGTGTTCAGCACGTCTGCCTGAGAAGCGGCTCGTAATACTAATCGCAAGAGACGGTCGTTGTCACGAAGCACGAACACCGGAACCGCAGCAAGACAAGGAAGGAACAAAGCAGAACCGAAGTCCATCTTTGTTTCTGCTGTAAGGAACTCAGACTGGGGGTAAGTATCGAAATTGTGAGGGTTTGTAGTGCCTTCTCCAGAGGGACGGAAAAACGTTGTCTTCTTCCTGGGGCGTGGCAGTGGAAGATCGATGTCTAGTTCCAGGGGGAAACCGTTCCCCAGGAGTAATCCACCAGTCCACAGCAAAGTCGTGATTAATGTAGTCGATTGACCAAGACGCGGAGGCTGATGAGGTGGTTGGTCTCGTAGGCCGAATCCCAGCCCCGTGGCAAGGTCACGGTTCTTGCACGGAATCGGGGGTCGGCTTGTAGAGAAAGCAGTCCGTAACGATTGATTCCACCGTTTTGAGCAGGTGTGGAAGCGAAATGTCGGTGAGATCGGGCTCCCCAGAAAAACCAAGATCAGGGGGAAAGGGTTCCTGGGATCGGTAGGAGCGATGCGTGGCTCGGTCTTCATCATCTGTCGGTGCACGAGGTCCAGCTTGGTCAGATACAGGCTGGTGGAGCTGAGGAATCGGCAGAACTACAACAGGAACAGGATCGGGTCGAATTCTCGGGTCGTATTCTGTGCATTACACTTCGTCCCCCCCCCCCCTCTATAGTTGCGATGCATAACATCGTAGTTTATTTAATAGGCCTAAAAATCACGTTGTTATGAGTTTCAAACTCACTTGCACTCAAAAGCCAGGCCTGTAACGTTTCCAAGTCAGCAATTCTCTTTGTCAATTCAGCCTCTGCAATTCCCGTCCAACCAAAACATTGCCTTCAACTTCCCATCCAACCAGAGCGCTCAGCTACCCTAGCCGTCCGCGCTGCCATTCCGACTTCCGGTAGTGACAGCTCGGCCGATCTAGGTCAGTCTCTCCTCCTCCAAGATGTCCGCCTCCTCTTCCCCGCTCGTCCCCTCCGCAGCTATCCTTGGCGTCCGCGCCAACTTCCGGTAATGAGTATATAACCCCAGCCCCAGACTCACTCGTTAGCACAGCTCAGGATTCTCAAAGCTAGAGGTCGCTACGCCGGTCGGGAGTGGAGATGCCGCGGTCCGATTGTTGCCATGCCGGGCAAAGGTAGTGGTTCGTATTTTAACTAAGTTTAACTTTAAAAGTTTATTTTTTGGACTTTACGTCAAAATTTATAGTTTAATGTTAAACTTAACCTTTAGCTTTAGAAGGTAAACTTATGGTACGCCAAGCAAAACGGTATTTCAGATGTTGGCGGCCGTAATTTAAGGGTTCACGGTCCCTTACTAAAAACCAGCTTTCTTTATTATGTTTTTTTAAACGCAGTTTAAAGTAAACAAAGGACGGTTTGATCTTCGTGGGGTTTCCATTGATTAATCGCTCGGATCGACTTTATAGGTAGCAGCGGCTTCTGTAATTTAAGGAGTTGACTTATCAACAGCAACTCTAGGAGGTTTAATGCTTTGTTAATTCACGTTGAAACATAACTGTAAAACAGGTCTACTATTATAAGTCAGCCGAGGCTGTTTGTAATTTAGAGGGCTCTTTTGCAAAATCCCCTTGTGCCTAATCAAACTCACTGTTTCTATTTGAAATTGTTTTTGTGAACATAGCGTTTGTTCAAGTTGAATTTAATGTAAATCCCCCCTGTATTTTATAACCTAAACTAGGTGTAAAGTTACCAAATGTAAATGTAGTGCGATATTTTCTTCATGTTTGTTTAAAATAAAAACCAGGAGTTTATTTAACGTCCGTAGGTTTGTACGCTAGTTATTTGCTAGAAGTTAATAAGATAATTCTCTTTAAAGTTTAACTTAGCTAGCCTTTTCTCACCTTGGTGGCAGCGTTACCCGCTATTTTATCACTAGTCAGGTCTTAGATTAGCAGGTCTTAGATTAGGACTTCAATGCTCCATTCCCTACATCGGGACAGTAGCAGTTGTGCTGTTTAACCGAAAAAGTATTCGAAAGCAACACGGAGTGAAAGATAGTAAGATCCAGTTACACCAGGCGACCGGCGATGCTACAAGCACCTACCCCGTCGTAGCACCCGCCGTTACACAGCGTAACATACGCTGGTCTAGCTGATTCCCGGTGATTCAACTCGGCTCTAAGAGTCAGCATTATTGAAGCAATAGTGTTTGTTTCTAATTGTTAGAGCGCAAATCTGTTTCATTGTTCGCCGCTCGCCCTTTTTCTTTGTTACCGTGGCAGAATAAGCTTGCTCACCCTCCTGCTGATTGTGGAAGCTTTGTTTGTTTAACCCATAACCGCCTGAAAAAACTTTCAGGCCCTTTTTTTTTAGGTACTTGGGTCGGTTCACGGATTCGAACCGGCATTCTCTTGGCTTGGAGCCGACGACGCTGACCACTGGGCTGTGACTGCCCGCTTTGCTCGGAGTCCCCGGGGACCCTTCACAAAGCTCACGCTGGGACTTAGTTTTTCGTTGTTATACGTTGATGGCGTGCGTTCGTATCTAGGCGGTTATGGGTTAGCTGAGGTTTGAGAAAATACTTGATCGCAACCAATTATCATGATCCTCATCATCATTAAGTCTGCTCATTAGCGAAATAGATATATATATATAGATAAGCATTCTATAATCACTTATAGGCCAGCATTACAAGTGCATCTAGCCTAAACTCCCAGTTTAGCCTAGTGCACTTTGACCTGAAGCCAAGCCCTGAGTTATCCGGATTCACCCTAAACTCAATGGTTCTACATTCCTAACCACTCTGCCCATCAGCCCAGTAGGGACCAGGTTCCCCAACACAATAGAAAACAGGAAGCATTTCAGGGTATAAATAAGACCCACTCAGTAGAATAAAGCAGACTTGAATTACTGTGAGGCTGCCAGACTCCGAGCTCCCGGATCCAGGAATTGGATAAGCAAAAGTTACATACAATTTGACAGCCTGAGTAAAGATTCCAAGTTGATGGTTATAATTACCGAAGTATAGCTCTAACACTGGCAAGTAACCAGTAGCGTTACGAGAGTATCATCCCCTTCCCCTTAAGTTTAAGCGAACTTTAAATTGGGAATTTAAGAGGGAGAACTTAAACCCACTAATACTAACTGATTTGATCTTGAACTAAAATTAGGTTAATTCAGCCTATAAATCTTGTGTGGTCTCCCTTACTTGTATGCTGAATTGTAATTATTATCAAGTGCTGCTACATGGTTGTTTAGCCGGTCGGAGCGAGTTACAGTTACCCGCAGTTAAATCATCGACTAAAGCCAGTATTGTTGGATTTACGATAGATTTACATTTGTCCAAAAGGAGATGGGTTAAGCCAAACCCCGAGCTAAATGAACAGATGATCCAAAAATGTCTATCACATTCTTACCTTATGAAGTTACCACCTGATGCAATGCATCACCTTCTGCACTTAAATTGGCAGTAAGGCGAATCACTCTTTGCCCACTGTACTGCCAGCCGTAACGTATTCAGCCATACTAGTACCACCTACAGCCACACTGATATATCTCAGACAGTAGCTGATGGAAGTGTTCATATTGCGCCACGTACATGCTGATAGAAATTTGTCCAAAGGCACACTAGCTACGAAAGCCCAGGACGAGACCAAAGCTCTCAACTTGGGTGCACGCACCGACGGGGAAGCTCTAAGTGATTTGTACTCCTAGTTTTCAACCCATGCCACGATCTTTAAAGGTGGAACAGGTCGGAAAAATGGGGAGACAGAATCGCATTCTACATACAGGAACAGAGGCATCCTAGGAGTGGTTCCTTCTTGAACGGTGGGTCGTGCTAGAACGCATAGGCAATGTGAACAATTTCAAACATACGCAATTTGGCAATCAAATACATTGCATCATCCATGCCGTTCAGAGGCAGGAGGGACACCTTTGTCCAGACAACAGCAGGTAACAAAACGCTTAAACAAACTGAAACTTACAACAGAACAACTGGCAATATGCAGACAGTGGCGAGGATGGAGTTCCCAAAAAGGTTAAGGGGGAATATACTATCAGCAAAATCATCCACTTGAATAATGTACTACTTTAGCCACGTCACACTTATGTACCAACCAAGTGACACAAATGGATTCAAACCGGCTCCCGTCGTCCATCAACAGGTCACCGTCAGTAACTGCTGGTACCTATATAGCCACCAGCCCACTTTGTACCATCTCCCCGAACAGCACCCTTGAGCCAAAGACCCAGGAAGATGTCAACAGTGCTATACTAAGGGTAATAAAAAGCCCCCCAGTAGAATCATTCCTTCTTCACCACCAAACAAGCCAAAAAGGGATTCCGGAAATCTGGATCCCCACTGCAACCCATGGGCCTGGTCACCAGCCAGGGCCCGGACCCCAAACCATTGGTACCTGAAGGTGGAAGACGGATCGATGCTCAGATGACAGAAAGGAAGGTTGCTTCAGATGATGTCAATCATCGCAGAACATGCATGGAATACAGGCAGAATGTAGCCAAGTGACGAGAGAGCCAAGTGATAATGTCTGGTTGCCAATCCCCAGGCGTCAGACGCATGGGAGGATCGCCGTAAACAAGACGACTGGCAAACAGTAGCAACATCCTCAAGAACACAAGCAGAAAGCGGACCAAGGTTTACTACAGACTCTGGGTCCGGACATTGAAGCCCGGCCCCCGGCCCCGGGCGTCTGAACGCAAGGGTGTATATCTGAAGCAGGAATCATAACAAACATGAACAGAGGCATCGTCAATAAGGCAGGCGGACCATAGGTGTGGCCCACCCAAAGGCCTGGGGTGGATGTTGCGGCCCGAACCTTACCCTTGGTGCCCACGCACAGGTAGAACCGAAATTTCGGGTCAAGGGTAATCGAGCAAACCCATCGTGACAGCTGCCGGAAGTGGTAAAACCATCAGTAGTGGAGGCGGAGAGCAAGCCGCCCAATGGGGACTAGGTCGAAATCAAGTGAAGGTTCCTGCCCGGAATCGATGTTCCTACAATGGTCGTAACAACCACGTCCTCAAGAAAATTGACGGACAGCAGACAAGGTCAACGAAAAGGCAACGGACCGTGCTTCGCGTCCCGGTTTCTGGTGTGTCGACATCCTGTGGAAACGGAACCAGGAAGCTGGATGAAAGGTGGTTGGGCCAGGGCCCCGCCAACGTTCCTCATAGGGAACCAACGTACGTATAGCTGACAAAAGCAGCCATGTCATCAAGAAGGAAGGCAGGCAGTAAAAGGTAGTGGGCCGGACACAAGTCTCGGTTCCGGTCCGCAGGCTTCCACGGACAGGCAGAACCAAAAAATGGTGATAGAAGGATCGAGCCAAAGCCCGACCAACGGTAGAGGACCGTGCACCGATGGCAGAGACGGTTCCGTAGGTGTAGAGATAGCCAGAAGACGGGAGAGCTCAAGAGCAACCACACGCAGCAGTCGCCTTAGGAAGAAAGATGAACACAAAAATTTCCTGTAAGTCCAAGATCCACAGTTTAAAACGCACAACCAAAATTGTTCAAGCTTCCACCAAAACTTGCAAATTTTTGACAACACTAGTACTGGTTGTCTTCCTCAGGCAACAGTCTAAGAGACTTGCATCATATTGTCCACACTCCAGCACTCCACTACTCCAACGAACTTTCTTGCTGTAAACATTTGAATTTTCCTCCCAACCACAGCTGGCCTTGAGTCTGGTCTCAGTGCTTGTGTTGCTTACATCAAGATCTTGACATTTTTGTTCGTGATTCTTCCTCCCAGTTGGTATTAGAAAAGGAAGGAAATTCTGCCGTCTTGCCGAGTTTTTCTGTCAAACCAGGTTTTATCATTTTCCAAATGTGTTTGTAGGCCGGTGTTTGAATCACAAACAAGAATGCCAAGATCTGTTTTACTTGTGATTATGAGCATTAACCAAAGACAGCCGAACCTTCGGTTTTTCAGAAGAAAGATGAAGTACGGTCCACTGCGCGGCTTTATATAGAGAGGCCCCCGCTCTCACATGCGCAGTAGAGGGAGGTTACGAGCACGGCAGGGAAGCCAACTTTTTGTCTAGGGAATATGAACTCCAAATACGGGTAAACTGCTAATGTAAAATAGGTAATGTATATTTTCGCTGGCTATAAAAACTGAACTTAATAAAATAGGACCAAGGTCGTATGAGATACTTACCTCATCAAGCATCATAAAGGCAAAGTGATCATCGAACTCTCAGGCAAAAGAGTTCAAAATAGAAGCATCTCAACCACAAACGCGATACAGAGAGTCCGGTAAATTTGAGGACGTGAAAGATTCGGTGTTACTTGAAGTTGGTATTGCAACAGTTTCCCCAGGTGGTGGAGCGGAAACCTGCATCTCGGAAGCTGCAACATGTGGAAGGTTTGAAGATATGGTGTTGTCGTTGCTTGTGAAAGGTCATTGATGGCATTGAGGGGTGATCGAGCTCAACATGCGAAACACCCGGCTGTGACTCTTGTTTGCTGTCGAGTGATAGTGGATGTTGGCTGCAATTGTTTGGCCAACGAACATGACAAAAGAGGAGCATCTGTTAACAGTCACATCAGCAATCAGTGATTGGGACGGGGCCAGCAGCGCAGTTTGTGAAGGTGATGGGCCTGAAGATACAGAAAGGAGGGAACTGACTGATGACGAAGAAACCGTTGAAAGCAGGGTTGATGGCACAAAAGGTGAACTTGATGGTGTATTTCGTGCAGTTTTGGGGGCCGCTTCGAAGAAAGTTTCGGCTTCTTTGGTGGTAGTGAAGTTTCCAGTAGAATGGCTTGCTGTTTTCCACGTTTGTCTTTTTCGGACTGTTGCTTTTGGCGTAAAGCCGATGCACGTTGCATTCGTTCGATCACACGCCACTGTGCTAAAGAGATTAGCACACAGATTGGGCACGGTTCTGCGTAAAAATCATACTTGCGATGATGTCTACACACTTTGTGGGGATCTTTTCTTGTCTTCAAAGACACTCAGGGTAGTTACAGGTTCCAGTAAGGATCGGCTTCCATGATTGGTGAGGACTGCTGCTTTCCACCCCGTGTTTTGGCCATTGGGCTAGCTGCATATCTGCGTGACAAACGCAACAGTTGCTGCAAGGAGATAAGTGCTAAAAAAGGGCGCGAAAGGATGAAGATAGTGCAAGAATGCGCCACGAGATGGCACCACCATGCAGGAGGCACTTATGGGTGGCGATGACCGTTCCATCCCTGTCATGTTCCGAGATCGAGAGCTGGAAGTGAAGGGGCTAGCCGGATGGGTTCCTGACAAGTGATGGAGACGTTGGAGAGGAAGCTGCGTTAGGACAAAGTTCTCAGCTAAGGGAAGAAAGAAAATGATTTTTATTCCATGGTGGCGAAGTCAGGTTGGAAAATTCCGGTGAAGCCTTTGTCCTTAGGCCTTTGGTGGAGAGATCGCCTTCAGTTCGATAGTTACGCCAAGTGAGGGGTGAGGAGACGAACTGAAGCCGTTTGTGCTTGAGAGGATTGCCCGACGAAGACTTTCAAGATGATACACAGGCTGTACCCAGGAAAGATGAACAGCAAGGCACGGATGGTGGTGTCGTTCATGGCGGGGTGGCCGCCGGTGCTTCAGACGAGATGCTCCGGTGCTACAGATTGGGACATCCGGTGAAGCCTTTCCTCCCCACAAGGAGGGGGACCCAAGTTGATTGGCAATTTGCGGGAGTTGTGGTCACCCCAAATGAAATTAGACAGGTGAATAGAAAAAGGACGTCAGGGTCAAAAGTGTGGGTTGGGCCTGGCTTGTGTCTTCCACGCTTGCCAAAGGCCGAGGAAAACAGAACGGTCAATTTGTGGCAGACCTGGGTCTCATTCATTATCGAAAATAACCGAAACAAAAGGAGAGAGCTCAGGAGCGTAGCAGGCTTGACGAGACAAAAGGACGATGAGTCAAGAGGAAAAGATGTTCATCCGAGTTAAAGAAACAAGTGTGAACTTGGATGGGTCTTGAGCGACCGTCGTTGGGTCTCATCAGGACATGGCATGGTGGCAGTCTCGAGTGTGACATTCTCTACGACCAGGTAGTTGGGGTGGGTCCCATTCGTTATCAGAATTAACCAAAAAAAAAAACGCTGCGCAGAGGCTTTGACGAAAGGGGGGGTCTTCAACCGGCTGGGTTCTTACTCGACGAGAGAAGCTTGACCCAGTGTTGAGAGGTTTCCACAGTCAGTGACGAACTGTTGACGGCATTGCACAGGCCGCTGCCACGAAAGAGACCGTTGCCATGAACGGGACGAAATGAAGGTAATGAACGTCTAACGAGGGCCTCGTGGTGTTGGTCAGACGGCTACCACGAAAGAGACGAACAGAGGGCGAAACACGAACTGCTGATGATGATTGAACGGCAAACTTTTTCGTGCCGTTACTGAGCTAATTGTGATGAGAGAGGCTTGCTTTAACCTGTGGTTGGTAACTAGATACCGTCTTTTGTTCTGAAGCAGTCTGGTTGAGGACGGTGGTAATGTAGCGGCGGGGCCAACTGGTCCAGGAGACGGCAACAGAATTCTCTTCGGTCGGAGAAAGACGACGACTGAACTGCAAATAATGAGGAACAGCCGCATCCAGTAGAGCCGGCTAAAATGATGCCGCTCACAGGAAGAGATGTGAATTAACCCCGGAGAAACAACAGGCAGGGGACACGGTGACTTCGATTGGTCCGACAGCGAAAACAACCGCTCATATGACGAGTGGTGGAGCCCAGAGGCTCGGAGTCCCAAAGAAAGGGTGGCGTGTTTTAAACCCGCCACAATGTCTGTGCCTTCCAAATGGTATCAGCTCGTTCACCCACCGAATCGAGGCATACTGGTGAACGGTAGTATTCGCCGAGGATTTGGCACTTCAATCGACGAAAAGGGATAGCACTGGACGGATCACGACGAAAGAGTAGCGTGTTTTTCGTTGTTAACCAACCATGATGTCATGTTCGTTTCAGACGGTGGCTCCCCTATTGCTGCCATGAAGAGGAAAACAGATGTCAGAGACGAACAGGCGAAGTTATTCGTGCTGGAATGGTTGTCCTGACTGCCTCCGCGTGGAGGCGGACAGTTGACAGTGTCAATCGTGCTGAATAAGCCATTATGGCTGCAGCCACGAAAGAGGCAAACTGACGAAGTCTTTCGTGCAGGGTGCAGGGGCGATCGCCCCGACTGCCTCCACGCAGAGGCAAACAGTCGGCATTGTTTATCGTGCTGAATCAGCCATGAAAGAGATGAACTGTAGGCGAAGTCTTTCATGCAGGAACGGTCGCCCCGGCTGCAATCGCAAAGTAGTTCGCACAGGGGTGCAACGGACATTGGCTAGATGGTACTGGCAAGGCCACAAGCCGACGAGGGATCCAGGTTGTCTTGTCCGCTCCTGGGCGAAAACCATTGGGAACGAAAGAGAGCAAACAGGCAGGATGTGTAGCATAAATGAAGAATAATGAAGCGACAATTCAAGATGGCCGTTAGCGAATAAACAATACTCAGCTTTCGCTGCTGGTTCTTTATGTAGGAGTGGTGCACGTATGCGCACTGGGTCACCAAGGTGGCCGGATCCAGTCAACTTAAAATCTCTAGGATGTAGATAGCATTACGAACATAATGCAAAAATTCACAGGTATTTTATATTCTGTAGAGGCAACAAGAAACATATTTTCATTAAGTACAGTCCGTGACCAGGGAGGGAGGAGGGAGGGGGGGGGGGGGGGGGGGCAAATGCCCAGAGCATTTCACCGGGCCTGTATGAAAAAGAAAGGGGAGGGGTAGCTGCTATTACGTTGTGGGACCACTAAGCCATTTCCCTTAATCAATTTTCCTGTACTGTACTAGTGCCTTGCCTGGCTTCTGTAGCACATGCCCTGAAAGAATTCTTAGTTAGGCGGCCTACAATGTAAGCCTCCATTAAAATGAGTAAGCTACTTGTTTTATGGTCCTGAAACAGTCCAATTAAAAAAAACTGTGCTATTGACTTTTTAATTTTAAATGTCTAAGCTTTGCAAATTTGCAAATGAAGCAGCTAAAAAGCTTTGCAAATTTGCAACTAATAAGCAACTAAAACAGTTGGTTCGAGTGACCAACTAAACGATCAAATAAGTTAGGCCTCAGTTCAAGAAAAAGTAGAACACTAACAGAACACGAGTTTATGAACTTCGAGAAAACATTGAATTAATAGAGAAAAAGTTTAGTTTTTATTCAATTATGAATTGTTAAAACCAGTTAAACCCCACCCCCAAAAATAAATAAATAAACGGTTCATCAAACCGTAACCGAACCGAAATAAAAAAAAAAAGCCAAACCGTAACTGAAAAAAAAAGGTTAGACGGAGCCCTCATGAGTACAAGTCCCAGAGAACCCTGGCACCGTAGCCTATCGCAAATTTATGTCAACACCATCTACATTACTTGCAACATCTTCCTCATAAACTAGGTCTCGAACTTCGTCAATGGCATACTTTCCAATCATACCACGATTGACTACATTGGGGGTATCCTAGAATCATTTTTAGCCTTTTAATTCATTACAGAGATAGATTTAAAGAAAGAATCGCGCGTTTACGCTGGACGAAACTTTTCTTCTCCTTCGACAAACCAATGAAGTCTTGACTTTGGGCTTGGCGATGGATGCAGATGCTCCTTTGTTCCGACGAGTCTTGGCGGGCGTGGTGACATCATCCCCAACTGGGTGAAGTAGCAGCAACGCAGCAGACGAACGATGAGTCAAAACCTTCGGTAACATGAAGCATCAACCGATAAAGAAGACGCATGAAGGCAAACGGACAAAGTGGCGAACTGACAAACTAGTGAAGTTTGTAAGTCCACAGGCGAAGCGTCGGGCCTAGGATCGCCCATAAGAACAGCTCCTATCGACGAACTACCAGGTACCACCGTGGCCGCCACCTTGGCTTCAACAACATACTGTTCCGCGAACTCGTCGTGTACAATGTCTCACACAACATCGTGAAAGTTTTCCCAAAGGCCAGCAATTCAGTAACAGTTTTCATAGTCGTACTAATTAAATTGGAAACCCCAAGGGGCCATTCAAAATCCACGTGGCCGTTTTTTAAGCCATTTTTAACCCACCCTCCTGCCTGTGTGGTCGTCTGTGGCCAGATTTTGGACCCCCCCCCAAAAAAAACCATGTGGCTCATAGCCACCCCCCCCCCCCCACGTACTTACAAAATAATTACACCGTAATGTGTTTTCGACAAATGCGGTACCACTTCATACAAAATTTGTGTTATTGTGCCGTACCAAATTTGATGAATTGATAGTGTTCAACATGAGAAACCCAACAAAGTACACCCATGCTCCACTTTTGCTTTTAATAACGCAACTCTTTGATTCATCGTGTGGAATATTTTCATCAATTTTTTTGGCGATCTGCGACGGCCGCTAGACTAAACTTCCATCTGAGATTCGTAACTAAAACGGAAAGTAGAAAATTGTAATCTAATACGTTCGTTCATACACAGGCCATCACTGCAATGAATTGTCCCAGTGAAACACTCAACATTTAAATGAATTTAGTATGAGTGAGGGAAATGCAGTCTTACGTTGTTGAAGATTTCTACGACAAGCCGCGGGATCTTTCACCATTATGCAGGAAATTCAGTTTGAGTTGATTGGGGCCCAGACGTTAAGGTCGATGAAGGAACAATATAAGAACAATGTAAGGCTGACTGAGATGCTATGCGTAGAGACTCTTATACGGTAAATCACCAATCCATTGGAGATGAGGGCTTTCCCTTCAATGCAATAGCCACGTGGTTTATTTGGAAATCCCCCCCCCCCCCCTTGTGGTTACTCAGGGCCAAAAGCCGACCATGTGGTTTTTGAATGGCCCCCAACCAGAAGTTCAGGAACGGGAGACAGGGTTTGGGTATAAAGAGAGCTGGAAAAACGTGTCCGTGTAAAGGGAGACATGGCAGTGTCTGCAGTGCCGCAGCATGTAAATTGGGTCAACAACATTAAAAAAAAAACCGCAGATAACACGACCAAGGGGCTTGCCGAAACAGGTGTACCATTTTTCAGGCTACAAACCGAAACGGAACCAGTGGCCTTATGGACCGTCGACAAATGACGCTGGTCGGTGTCGACTTTTGTTCTTTAGCTGAATGAGAAATTCAAATATCACATAGGTGATCTACGAAATGACAACTCGTACACTTGCGACACCAAGCGTACATATCTTTCGGTGTTTTCTGGTGCATAAATCCCGACGAGAACGTTGATTCAAAGGTCTGAGTCATTTTGCAACAGAGAGTGCAGCACGCAAACCTACCGGGACAAATACTCAAACGAAATATGAGGATGAGTAGTGCTGCATGCTGAGAGAGAGCATGCACACCACCTGGTGGTGAGGTATGAAAGCCTCTTTAAGTGAAATTTAAAGTCTTTGAGCATTTTTATATAAATAATATAAAGCTAATAATTAAAGGGAAGTAGTTTCGGATAGTAGTGTCAACAGACAATTGAATGTGAGCAGGAAACCAGAGACAACACAAACTGTACCTGGAGAAGATGAACAGAAAGCCCAAAACTAACACCAAATTGGGGTCCGAATTTTTCATCAAAAAATTGCTTAAAAAAGTGCAGAACTTTGAATTACAGCGTGATTTTTATCTGCAAAGTAGTTTCACTTTGCAGTACAAGCGCAGTGCACTCGTTATTTTACCTATTCTTATACAGCATTGTGAAATTATGTGTTATTTTTGTAAATATAAATGCATTATTTTTTTAGCAAAGAAAATCGAAAATTTGGTCTTGTAATCTACCAATGCTACTTCGTTTGTACACGGTTCAATGGGAAAGGGTTGAATACCGACAAAATGTTAACAAAGGTTTACCTGAAGTTGGTGATTTGATTCTCCAATAGAACCCTTAGGCGTTCTTTGATGATCTGGAACTGGTCCTTCTCCTCCTGGGTTACAGTGCCAATGCCATCAGGCCTACAACAATCAGACAATGCCATGTGAAGCTCAGATGCACAACCAACAACACTAAATAATGTTCTGTTAGTGGTTTAGTGGCACTTCGTTTCCACCTGATACCACTTGCATCAAGTACCTGTTTCCATGAACGTGGGAGGCACAGAAAGCAAAGCTGTAGTGGATAAGAGTCGGGTCGATCATGTAGTTCTTCTCGGCTCGATCGAGTAAGTCGTTTAGGTAACATATGTGCCGGTAACAACCTCGTACTCCGTACCGTGCACAATATTCATCCAATACAAACACCTGACCTGGACTAAACCAGCCCTACAGTATAAAAAGTTAGAAGTAGGGAGAGAAAGATTGTTAGTGGAAGTGGGTTATGTTAAAGGAATTGTAAGTGTTTTTAATAATAGACAATGGTTAGCAGAGTTGTGGTCAAGTGCAAAATAACTTTCTGACTATACATTTTTTTAAATTCCTGTCCCACTCCGCTAAAATTGAAGTGTTGGTTAAGAAGAAATTTTTAAAATGTATCACCTATAGTCTTTAAAAAAATCAAAACTATGGCTCCAATAATTTGTCTTTGAGTCGAGGCAAGCTGTGTATCAAGCCAAATTTTTATTATTTTAAACATTTTTAAAAATTAAAGCTAAGAACTTCAAAAATTGTTAACCCGTTGTCGTCCGATTTACATGGGGTTTGGCTTTTAGGTCAGCTGTGAAGAGTCACATCTAACCTGCCAATTTCAGCTTGACTGAAGTTTCACAGGTTTTGAAAATTTACCCTGTTACAAATTTTAATTACACAATACCATAAATCGCCTATTAAACGTCCACGGGTGGCTAAACTTAATTCAATAAAAAAGTGGAGGGAGCGTTAACAAAGCTACTTCCAAGATTTCTGACCTGATGGTGAGCGTTTAGGCCTAAATCCATCATGGAAAAGTTGATTATTCACGTGAGTGATCTGGGTTGAATCCGGCATTAACACAATGGCTTTATTCTAATTTATTCACAAATTTAATGTATTAAATCGTCCTCCTTCCAGTATCTAACCTAATTCAAAGTTAAAATTAATTTCTAACCATCACCAACCTTCAAAATTCACGACCGGAAAACGCCAAGCAGAGTAACGTCATAACGGACGCGGTGCACTAGATGTTTCGAGCGCTTACACAGTCTGGACGCGTGGAACCTCACGTCCACTATTGAGGCTCCACGGGTCCAGACTTCCGCGTCTACTTCCGCCGGAACTTCCGTCTTGGATGACAATATATAACTCCATGGTGGTAAACGAGACAGCAAACGCGTTTCCCGGTGGTGAACCACATTGTGTTTTGAAGGTTGGTGATGGTTAAAAATTAGTTTTAATCATCACCATCTAGGAGTACACCTGCCCTATAATAGTGAAATATATAACTTAAATAATGCAGGTTCTTGAAGATGGGTAATTACGCTAAGGTGGCTTCGCTCACTCTATCCATGTATCTTGTGATTCATTTCACCATCCTTCATTCATTTACATAACCCGGGAGCAGACGGCGTCTTTCACATCCAGTAGCCCCGTCTTTTTTTTTTTTTGGCACTGAATCTGACTGCGCATTTTTGTGTCTTTTAAAGCCCTGTAGTAGGTTTGAATCTGTAGTTGGCCTCTCCCTCCACGTATTTTCCCCCTCCACCAACCGCTCCTCTCTACCTCTTTCACTTTTGTACTGAATCCTTGCATTTTCTTGTGCTTTTTTGTGACTATTTCATCGATAGCAATCATAATAACTGATGCAGCATTGTTTCCTCCGACATACATATTTTTTTTCCCTTTTCACTCAAGCCCGATTACGTTACTTCATGTAATCAAGGACAATGCGACATGGCGAAGATATTTCTGCATAACCTGCATTTATATGGCGTATCAACAACTTTGTTGTAGTGCACAGGTCCACGATTACGTTACCTCATTTAGAGTGTGGCGGCATCTTGAATTTACTAGTTTTATCCACGGTTTCGGTGCATGTTCATGTTTGTAAAGACGTTGTTTGCAGCATTATTTTTAGACCATTGCTTCAGCATTGTTTCCTTCATAAATTCTTTTTCTTGATCTTTCTTAGGGAAAAGGTATTGTTTTTAGCATTGTTAAAGCATTGTTTGCTGAGCACTGGCGAAAAGGTGGAAACTACCGTTTTACGGGTTAAGATATTGGAAGGAGGACGATCTAATAAACTAAATTTGAGGATAAATGAGAAAAAGGTATAGCATTTTCGCTAGACTGAATCTAACTCAAAACAAAACTTGTTAAGGATTCCCGCCAAGCTTTTCGGCCGAGTGAAGTCGTGATATCAAATGCCAAGCTCTTTTGCCATGCTAATCACACCAAGGAATAGTTTGAAGGTTAAATGAAATATATGAAGATTGCTTACTGCCCAATTTTCAATTATTTCATTTAACGTTTAAAGTATAGTTGATGGGATTAGCTTGGCAAAGAGCTTGGCGTTTGATATCACGACTTCACACCGCCAAAACGCTTGGTGGGAATCCTTAACAAGTTTTGTTTTGGGGTAGATATCAGATATTTTTGGTCCAAATTGATGAAATCCATTTATTTTTTACTTAGCAATTATGAGATGGAAACACCGATCTAGTTTTATAGTTCATTTTTTAATTCGACGTGTCACACGTCAAATTAATGCGGTTGTGGCCAAAAAATGGGAGTACCCGTTTTACGTCAGCGACATCTCCTCAAAAGCCAGGCACATTTGTTCAATTCTGATCTGGCGAAATTTAAGTAAGTTGGTGGGACACTTGCAGTGCGCAAGTACAAAAGGTATTATGCTCAACAGAATATATATACGCCATTTGAAGTATGATAACCTCTAAACAGGTCGTTAAGCGAAAAACCGTCGCCCGATAGTATACGATCTGTGAATGACGTCAGCGAAATGTCATCGTAAAGGTGTGCGCTCATACGAAAAATTGCGGCGTGAAACTGCGCAATTCGGCAAGTCAGCTCTTCAAATTGCGGTCGGTTAGAGACTAAGCACGGACATCGAGATGGCTCGTCTCTTATCGCGAAGTACAATACAAAGCGAGTCGTCACTTACCTTTAGCGGTAATCTGGATAGTATACGGAATTTTTACGTTGGAATCTGGACGGTACATTGAATGTGAGGCGCGCATAGCCTCGCTGCTTTCCAGGTGCGATATATTACAGTATTTTATTGTGCTTATTTGTGGTGTTGTTTCGTATTGAAAGAGTGAACAAAGTGAATGATGTCCTATTTTTACAGTGGCGGACTGGCCAGGGAGGGAAGGGCGGAATATTCCTCCTGGCCTTGGATTTTCCGATTTTTTTTTTAAATCCGTAACAGGAAGACTCGCGCAAGTTTTATTGGTTCGATATTAGTTTTACCAACAGATTTAAAATTACAAATAACAATAATAAAGATAAATTATAAAATGCTAGTAAAACAAGTACTTTGTATTGAGTAACCTAACAAAAATTGGCCGCATGAAATTGCAGTGTTATATTTTTTAACTTTTGTTAATACACCTATAAGGTGTAAATAAATTTAAAGTAGTCAACCTCGCGTACCCTCAGCACAATTTGACTTCTCCTACTCCCCCCCCCCTCCCCCAAATTAACTACTGAACTTACTGAAAATATGATGTTCGAAGATTTAAAAAATGTAAAAGTCGGATGAACAAGAAGAAAGGGAACGGGAAACTGTAAAACAACGAAGCTTTCAGTTTTTTTATATTTTTTTTGTAAGAACACCAATATCAGCGTCCGATGAAAACTTATCCGGTCAGTGATTGCATCGTCGCACACAAGATTCTGGCTCATTTGCCGTATCGTAGTAGCAAAGTTACGAGACAATCTTTTTTAATATAAATGTGCAATATAGTAGATATTCTTCAGTACACCACGCATTCAGATATTTTAGTAGTGTCCTGTTGGTATGTCTGCCGTTACAACTGCAGACATCAATTACACATTTTTCTTTATTCTGCCATACAACACGTCGAATTACTAATGCAGTATAGTGCATCTTGCTTTTTGTTGGCCTTAGTTTGAGTTTGAGGACAGCAATTATCTTTTTTTCAAATAATTAGGATTTATTATTAGTACTGAAGTATCTCCTTGCAAATGCACGGATTTATTTAATGTTCAGTTTGGTATTGTTGCATAATTAGAACATTTTGCCGGCCCCCAGCCAGGCCGGCTAAAATGGTTTCTTTGCGCCTAAAACATACTTAACCTGATAATTTAGCATTACATTCCTCGAATGTGATGTTCCCCTGGAGGTTTCTACCGGTGCGCAAGCACCTGCTTGCATATCCCCACTGCGCATGTGCATGGCAGTCCTCCCTTATAAAAGCGAGAGCGCGGACGTTTTCGACATTCATTTTTCTCTCAATGTGTCAGGCGGTGACTCGAGAGGGGACGCAGGGCGGGAGTAGGTTAAGTATGTTTTAGGCACAAAGAAACCATTTTTAGCCGGCCTGGCTGGGGGCCGGCAAAATGTTCTTTCTTTGTTGCCAAAACATCTTAACCTGATAAGTTAGCATTATCAGTAGACCTCGTCAAAGTTTGGTGGCGGGCACTGTCCTGACGAGCGCCGCGGGATGTAAGCAGGCATTTCCCCCAAATAATTTTTTCCTAGAAGAGAAAAATTAGCACTTTATTCAGAACAGGTGAAAACAGGAACTTGGACCTCTTTCGTAGGATTTGGTGGCCCTGAAAAGGGCCGTTGTTTTGGGTCTTGCTTCCTTCTGGAAGGCTTGCTTCCTTCTGGATGGCTTGCTTCCATTTGGGTGGCTTGCTTCCTTTTGGGTAGCTTGCTTTCATCTGGGTGGCTTGCTGCCTTCAAGGATGGCTTGCTTCTGTGTTCTGAGTGCTTAATGGGGGGGTTGACTACAGTTCTGGCTGCGACGATTGGTCCCAGCCGGTGTAGACCCGATTCTTTTCTTGACATGTCCCTGAGGTAGTAGGAGGTGAAGGTCGATTGATGGCGCCAAGATGCTGCTGCTAGGATTTCTGCTATTGGAATGGCGTTATGATGGGCCCATGATGTGGAGATAGCTCTCAATTCGTGAGCCATCACTCTCATGATCTCCTTTGGAGTTTTGTCGTAGGCTGCTTCGATTGTTTTCTTAATCCATCTTGATACCATGGCAGCTGATGTATCGCCCGTTTGAGGATCAATTGAGAGAAAAAGTTGGTTTCTTCCTCGGCGGATGTCTTCATGGCGAGTCCGGGCTAGGTAACAGCGCAAGGCTCTGACTGGGCAAAGATTGCGTTATGGTTCGTTACCAACTAAGGGGGATAGAGCCGGGAAAGTGATTGGTTTCGGTGGTTCCGAGGGCTTTTGTGTTTTCGTTTTGAATGTTGATCTTGGGTAGAGAGTAACAGAAGAAAAGTTAGGGCCGAAGATGCAGTATGCTGGATCTGCTGAGAGGGCTTGGATTTCTGATCACCGTAGGCTGGCTGCAAGAGTGACGAGAAAAACTGTTTTGCGAGTCATGAGGTGAAGGGATGTATCCTGAAGGGGTTCATATGGTTCACTCAATAGGGACTGGAGCACGAGAGAAAGGTCCCAATCTGTTATTGACCTTCTGGTGGTGGGTCTTTCATTTTCGTAAGAACGTAGAAGCGCCAAAATACGGTAGTCTTCGAGTAGGTTCGTGCTATTGGCGGCTTTGAAGACGGTGTTTAGGGCAGATCGATATACCAGGATTGTGGAGCCTTTGAGTTTGTCGATGTTGAATAATTCTCTGAAGAAGTTTAGAAGGGTGGGAAGAGGTGGGTTGATAGAATAAGCTTGTTTTGTGATACACCAACGAATCCATTTGGACCAGTGGCTGTCGTATATCCGGTTAGTGGAATACCTGGTTGCCTTTGAGGCGATGCGTTCGGCCTCTTCTCGATGAATTCCAGCCTTTTTGAGGAGTTTGCTGATAGTAGCCACCCGTGTAGGTTGAGGTTTGGTATATTCGGGTGTAGCTTTGTTCCTTTCTGTTGGGACAGAAGATCTGGTTGATGGGGTAGACTTCCGGGAGTGTCGACTAGTAGATCCAGAAGAAGCGGGAACCATGCTGCCGATGGCCAGAGGGGGGCTATGAGTAGGAACAAGCTCTGGCTTTCTTGGATCTTTAGAAGAATTTGTGGAAGTAGTTTAAAGGGGGGGGGGGGGGGGGAAGAGGTAGGCAAATAGGTTTTGCCATGGAAATGTCAAGGCGTCTACTGCTACTGCTGTTTCGTCCGGAATCGGGCTTATGTACAGGGGAAGTCTGGCATTTTGCCTCGTGGCGAACAGGTCTATCATTGGAGTGCCCCAAATGGTGAAGAGAGATTCGCAAATCGATTTCTTGAGACACCATTCGTCCGTCGGTGGTTTCTGGCGTGACAGAGAGTCGGCAATCACGTTCCTGTTGCCTGGGATGTGGAGAGGAACGAGGGTGATGTTGTGCGAAATGCAGAGGTTGAAAATCTCCGACGTTAGGCTGTGAAGAGAGCTGAATTTTGTTCCTCCTTCTTTCCTTATGTAGGTTAAGGCAGTTGTGTTGTCGGACTGGACTTGTATTGCCTTGTTTCTTATTTTCGGAAGAAAATGGAGCGGGGCGAGTAGGATTGCACGAAGCTCGAGGGAGTTGATGTGTTCCCTGCAGGTTGGGGGCCAAAGACCCGAGGCCTCTTGAGTGCCCAGGTGGGCACCCCAGCCTGTTTTCGAGG
The DNA here is from genome assembly GCA_023313725.1 of Lithobius niger. NCBI lineage: Eukaryota > Metazoa > Arthropoda > Chilopoda > Lithobiomorpha > Lithobiidae > Lithobius > Lithobius niger. The sequence goes on from JAHWFP010065269.1 coordinate 34,858, forward strand.
CGTCCGTAAAGCTGAGCAGATCGAGATGCGGCTCGTGAAGAGGTTACGTCTTCATGAGGTTGGTGACGTCTGACCACCAAAGGAGGGAGTCTAGCGGAAAATCGGGAGTGAAGGGTATTTGTTCGTCCGGACGGTCCTGATTGATTGCAGGGTTGTCTAAGCGGTGGTGGTGAAATGGCCTTACCATCCATCGGCCGTATGGAACGAGGTTCGCCATTGCATCCATATTCCCGATGAGGGAGTTTAGTTGCCGAGAAGAGAAACTTGTTTCTGACCGAAAGAGACGGACGTGGCGAAGAAGGTCTTCTATTCGTTCCGGGGAGGGGGCAATACTAGCTGTGCGGAGGTCGAAAGAGGCTCCGAGAAAGGTGAAGACCTGTGCTGGTATGAGGCGAGATTTTGAGTAGTTTATTCCGAAGCCCAGTCGGTTTAATACGGAAATGGTCTTGTTCTTGTTTCGTTCCAGAATAAGACGGTTTGGGTTGTTGAGGGCCCAGTCGTCCAGATAGGCGTTGGCCTGAATTTCGTTTTGGTGTAGATTTGCTAAAATTGGTTTGAGAACCGTTGTGAAAATTCTGGGGGCTGCGTTCAGACCGAAGGGAAGACAGCGAAATTCGTAAACCTTTTGGTTGTAGATGAACCGAAAAAGGTGCGTGAAAGCTGGGTGGAGTGGGACATGGAGGTAAGCATCTTCCAGAGCGATCGAGACTATCCAGTCGTTTTGTTTCAATGAAAGACGAATAGATTCGAGAGTTTCCATCTTGAAATGGTTGTTGAAGATGTATCTGTTGAGAGGTTTCATGTTGAAAATCAGACGGAAGCCCCCTGATTTCTTTGGTCGGGTGAAGACGGAACTGTAAAAGCCCGGACCTGGCTTGTGGCATTCCCGTATCGCGTCTTTCAGAAGGAGTTCTGAAATTTGTTCTGAAGGAGTTCTGAAGTAGTTGGGTTACTGGTGGGGAGAAATCCAATGGCGGTGTCGGCAGGAGCGGGGGTTTTGAAGGAAATTCCGGACGAAAACCGTGTTTGATGATGAAAAGGACTTCTGTGTTTGATGTTAATTGAAGCCAGGCTGGGAGGAATCGGCGTAGTCTCGCGCCTACTGGAAAGCCGGATGGGTGAAAGGCGTCATTGTTGTTTCTTGCGGAAAACACTTCTGCCTCCTGGCGACGAGTAGCGGCTTCGTCGGTCTGGAGTGGCGGCTCACTTCTGGTTGCGCTGGCCGGGGCGAGAGCAAGGCTGGTCCGCCCCAAAGGGCTGCGGGTATCTCGGATGAAAGTCGTTGGAGCGAGGCGATGGAGCGGGAGTCGCAGACTTGATCCAATTTGTCTGCTGGGAGGCGAGGAATGGGCTGTTTGTTCTTCAGAGCCGGGCGAAAGAAGAGATTTGTTTTAGTGGTTTCGATTTCCTAGAAATGTCTAAGTGAGGGGCGATAGTTGGGATTAGACCACGGAAGAGCGTGTGTGACTCGTGGATGGGCTGGTTCCAGAGACGGTGCATCGCGGAGACGTTCAAGTTGGCGGCGGATGAAAGGCAATATCCCGGAGGAGTCAGGTGTTGTTAAAAAGAGCTCTAGTGGCCCAATTGATGGAATGATACGTGGCGAAGCTTGCCTTCTGAAAGAGCTGCGTGATTAGGGACGAGAGATTGCGTAGTTCTTCGGGACTTGCGTCCGGGGATAGTTTCTCGCACAAGGCGTTCACCGCCATATTGAGAACGTCGGCTTGCGACGCAGCACAGAGACTTAGCCGTAAGCACTTGTCGTTTCGTACAGGACGAAAGTTGGGATGTCAGCTTTCTTGGGGATCGATAAAGCAGTGACGAAGTCCATCTTTACGAGAACGAGGGGGTCGCCTTTGCCGAGCAGGGAGTCTTCATTCCGGAGGAGGCATGTTAACAGCGTGGTGGATTGCCCAAGTAGGTCGCGAGGTTTTGAGTCTATTTGTCCCTAAGGGCGAAGCCGAAGCCAGTTTTAAGTCTACTGTTAATCACACGATCGTCAGTTGACTGCGACGGTTTGAAAAGATAACAGTCGGGAATGGTTTCTTCGACCGTCTTTAAAAGTGAAGTTAGGGAGAAAGACAGGTCGTCGGCGGCGTCGTCCGGGAAGTGGATCCTTTTGCCGGACGAAATAGGAGTGGCCGGCGGCAGAGCATCAGCGGTAGCCGAGGGAGCGGCAGTAGGGGAAGCTTGCGGGCGAGAGAGAGAAGACAGCTTGGGTTTCTTGAGGGCGCCCGAGGGAGACGCCGAGTCCCGTTTGCGGAAGTCACGGCTGGAGGCGGAGGTTATCCAGGCTTGCGTACGAGCGTGTCGAGCGGAGGACGTGCAAGAGGGAGGTGGCATGGGATTGTCTTGCATTACACGGACCGTCTCCTGGATAATGTTCCGGACTTCGCTACGGGAGACACTTCTACCTATTCGGGATGAATTGGGCGATAGATCTAAAGGCGAATTACGGGCATGCGAGCGAGAAGCAGCCGTTGCTTGTAGAAGGGATTTCTTGGCTTCACGGTAGATGACCTTCGCCCGTTGAAAGTACTCTTGTAGAGCCGTAAGGTCCAACGGCTCGGCTGGCGGGGTGCGCTGGTCGGGCTGCAAGGGAGAGTTCGTGAACACATTGACGCTTGAAAGTGGTGCTTCAGCAGGGATTGGGCCAAAGGCGGCGAGGTCGAGGGCGGAGATCCAGCCATCGCCGAGGGTGAAAGCAGAAGCTTGCGGACGAAGAACATGAGAGGGAGCGGCGAGCGAATTGGGATCTTCGGAAGTGGCGGCCACCATTGGGTAGAATCCAATTTTCTGTGCAAAAGACAGGGGAACTGCGGTGCGAGGTGGCGTGGAGACACCTATGGAAGAAAAATGAATGTCGAAAACGTCCGCGCTCTCGCTTTTATAAGGGAGGACTGCTATGCACATGCGCAGTGGGGATATGCAAGCAGGCGCCTGCACACCGGAAGAAACCTCCAGGGGAACATCATATTCGAAGAATGTAATGCTAAATTATCACGTTAAGATGTTTTGGCAACAAAGAAACAATGTTTAAAACAATGTAAAACAATCAATTTGGTCGTTTGGAGCTCCCTAGCCCCTGTGTCTAACAAATTATCAACCTGACTAGAGATGAAGCACTGTTGGTGCTTCATCAAGTTTTTCTTGCTTTACACATCTGCGCATTAGTGATGTGAGTAGCTCATGAAGATCCTCATACAGGTAGGAGACAAGAGGCTTACCACTTTGGAACCAGCGCAGAAATGGTTCACATCCCGAGGATAATGTTTTAAAGAAACTTAACTTACATTTCATTAACGGGTATTTTGCTTCGATCACAGCCAAAACAAAAATCACAAGCATCCGCCACCTGGGACTGTTCCACTAATATACCTGCTGGAGGGAGGGAGAACTCTTCTAAACAGAAAGCTCTGGACCAACATTTGGGCAGCTGTAGACAGCTGTGTAGAGCTTGTCAAGTTTGTTGTATTAATGCAAGTACTTATTCCACATGCAATTAATTTTTAATTTCCCTGACTTTTCCTGACTCGTTTTATTTCCCTGACCTTCGCTGACTATACAGAAACTGTGAACCCTGTTTTTTCTGTATAAACAAATCCAAATTTTGTGCTACCTCCCGGCTCTCCATGAGTGAGCATTCGCACACCACCACAGCTCTTAGTTACTTTTTGCCTTAGATAGAGGTTCGGCTAAGAACGGGGCCAGTGGGAGGGTTACTGAAAGGTAAACATTTTTGAATGACTAAAAACTAATTATGTGTTTAAAATTTGGTTTCACTGTATTCCAAAAACGCTAACCTTTATTTTGGGTGACGTTCTCAAAGAGAAGGTTCTGGTTGAACCTAACGCATAGGTAGCGTGAAATTTACACACATGCAACTCGACCACTAAACTAACTCTTACTCCGATATTATGCAAGATCCACGGGAGGTGAGGTTTTGAACGTCTCCCAACTCTCGAAATAATGGGTAAAAATGTTGCACGTTATCCCCAAAAGAATGTAGTAATGATCTCAGAGAAGGGTACGCCCTACCACACACGCCCAAGAAGTTGACAATGCACAAAGCTCTTAGGTTCTAATATCTTCAAGGGTGTCCAGACATTCCACTGAAGATTCATAAGCCCGTTTTATCATCATACATTGTCAAGAGGAATCGACTGGATCTTTCTTGCGGGATTGTCCTTTTTGTGTGTCACAGTCAGCATTATACGACTCATAATTCTATCTCTTTGGTTGCTTCCAAATAAAATAAGTTCTCTTCACGGAGCATTGACGACGTTCTGCATTTTTTTCTCAACCAGTGGTCCGAGAGTTTTAACGATTATAAGTTTCGTCAATTCTTTTGGCCATGGAGACTTTGGTCTAAATGCTGGGTCATGAAGTTACGTCATTTCTTTCCATTCTTTGGGAAATCTGACGCAACTTTGATCCCCTGAGAATGTAATGAGCTCTCCTTGAAATGCTGCAGTCGCCACGGCGAGGAGCCACGAAGTCTTTTGGATTAAATGCAGTAGAAAGGCTAGCAAGAATGAGAGGTACTATGCAGAGAACAGGCTATAAATACAAGGCCTTAAGTGTCCGAAGGCTTGTAAGATTCTTGAAATGATGGTGATCGAAGCAGTTTCCTCTCTACCGTGGCACGAAGCAACGGAATCGAGCAGAAACAAATACTTGAACATCTGCACATCAATCTGTGCAGGAGTTCAAGTATTTATTTCTGCTTGATTTCATTGCTTCATACCAGAAGAGAACAAAATTGATCGACGAGCGGTGAACATTGATTGCCATAACTGGCGGGCCCTCTGAAAACAGTTTTTTGTAAGACTTTGGTCAGCGAATCAATCGCTGCTTCACAAGGGTTCACCTCTCATGCTGACATCATTGAAACCACTTGCGCCACTTTGTTTCATAAACCATGTCTGTTTCAGGGGATCATGTTTGTTTCATACCATCATGTAGAAGCTCTGTGACACTGAATCAGATACGAAAGATTCTCATCGATGCTTTGAGATTTTCCCTTACAGTCTCCACCCGTGAAGGCGAAGAATGCCAACGTTTGGGTGAAACTTCTTCCCATTGTATTGCGACACCAGTTTTTTGTCAGAGTTGCAACCAGCTTCCTTGGTTGATTTGATAAGGGCCACAATACCAGGCTGCCGTCTGCCACCCTGGTGCTATCGGTATGTAGCGGCCCAATGACTGGCAGCTCTTGTGAAGGACTTGCTGAAATAACGAGAATGGAGAGAAAAGGTATGCCCACATCCCCATCCAAGAAATGCTTAATGTGCCCGTTGCTCATGCCCTTGGGTCCAGGTCTGGTGACACGAAGTGGTGCAACTGGGAGTTCTGATGTGTCACGAAGTGGTTCAGTTAGTTTCTCCCACATCTGGAAAACTGACAATGGGTGCTGTATCCTACCTGATGGTGCAGTTTGGTGTTGCTTCAACAGTTTGTCCCTCACCCGATTCAGTCTCCCCGGAAAGTGTATCAGGATGAGAGTAATAGTGAGACGAAGGCAAATCTCGAATATGGCAGATACTTCACTAAAGAGGGAACAAGAGTGTGCCTCCCCCCCCCCCCAATTTTTTTAATGTAGGCAATAGCACTTGTGTAGTCGCCCGTGATTATGGCAGCAGAGTTCCGTAACAGTGTAGACCACTGACAGATTGTATTTAAAACAGCAAGAAGTTCCACGTTGTTGATCTGCTGGAATTGTTCTTCCTTTGCCTGCTCTCATTAAGTCCCCCATGTGGGCTCCCCAGTCCCCATTCTTGGAGAGCGGCATCTTTGAGTATTACATGGCACGGGACTAGTACATGAACTGCCATTCCTGTCCTGAGATACGTAGCTAATGTCCACCAAGCTTAATTCCTGTCTTTGGGAGATTTTTCAGAGATATGGTGTCTTCTCAAAATGTGCGAGGGATTAGATCCCGTTTTTACTTCCGGAACCAAAGGAGACAAATTGTGTGTCAGGTTGCCGTTGGTACCACGGTTGCCATGGAATCTATCAGGGCTTATAATTTGCAGAGATGATAGTCAATCTGAATGGAAAAAGAGGAAAAGGCAAGAAAAAAAGTTTAATTTGTAGGTTATTTTTAGGTGTTTTAATGCATTATTAGGTGGTTTACAAGGCTCAAAAGAGGAAATTCTCTTGAAAAAGGATGAATCACATCCCTGAATTCGGGTTAAATTCCCCGCAGACATTGCCAGTTTTCTCTAAAGTTCTTGAAGGGAAGACTTCAGCATGTTGATCCTCTTGTCTGATGGCCCTACCTGTAAATCAAATAACTGGAATGTGACTCCGAGGAATGAGAACAATTTCTCATGAATTGTCCTTGACTTTTCCTTGTGTATCACCAGCCTTAGGTGATAAAGCAGAAGACCGGTGAAGCGGAGCTGCTGAATCAGCTCCTCATTGTAGAGGTTTCGAAGCAACCAGTCGCCTAGATAGGCGTTTGCTTTCAGTCCTAGCAAAGATACTTCTGGCGAAGATATCCCAGTACTGGTCGGAGGACTGACACGCAGACATGAGGTGCTGTGCAGAGTTCGATTGGCAGAATTTTGAAATGGAATACTGTTCTGTTTGAGATAAACTGAAAGACTTTGAACACAGGCAGTTGGAGGGGTGGGTAACGTTAAAGTAGGAGTCCTTCATATTTATTGAGATTGTGAATTCCTGTTTGCAGGGATTCCCGTACTGATGCAAGTATTTCCGTTTGGAAAAATTTCTTGTAAACAAAAGTGTTGGTGTGAAGGCCGAACTAACCTCCTCCCTTCTTGAGGACAACTCATGCGGAACTGTGGAGTATTCTGGTTATGGATTGCTGGATTGAGCTCTTCTACAACACAGTGACATTTCTACAAGTTGAGGGGCTTGTTGAGTTTGGAGCCTATGGTGTACCACTTTGGCTAACTTCGGAACTGACGTAAAAAGTGGATGCTTCTTTTATGCCAGAGTACAAAAGCATCATCCATAATTGATTCTGATTCCTCGGAATGGAACCGCTACCCCTGCCCCGACCGGTCAGTTAAAGGGAGCAGGTTTGAAGATTTCCGAGTCATTGTTGACCCTCTCTACCTCCTGAACCCCGTCTACAAGTGTTGAAGGAAGTAAGTGTGCTTGGGACGTCCTGTTCAGGTCGGCTATGGTGGCCAACTCTTCCCTCTCCCCTTTCAATCCAAGTTGGATGTGTCCCCTGATCTATGCGGTCCCAACATATTTTGGGGCTCCAGACAGGGCGCGCAGCCATGCGGACCCCTACAAAAGGAGTCAGCTGAGTTTCTTGAGGAGGTTTGTCTTTCCTTTCAGTTGTAGCTTTAGCCTTGTCCTTTAATGCTGGTCCAACTGAAGTTCCCCACTGAAGAGTTTGTTGCGGAAAGGCAGTAGTCATAGCCAGTGCAGAGTCTTTAGGGAAATTTGTTGCGAATGACGAGTATACATCCCTACGTCACATCACGCAGTTGGCGACGATCCACCGCATCCGTGGTGTTCTTTGATAATTTGAAGCTTGTTTCATCAAGGGCAGCCAGTGATGTAGACTGATTATGTCGCGGAGGTGTTCTGGAGTGTTTAGGAATGATTCAAAGGCCACAGTTGAGGATGAGCAGACTAAGTTTGCATGGGATGCTGTGTGAGGCCAAACGACAAGTATCCACTATTCCGCTTGAAACAACTTCGTTGAGCGTGGCAGGCAGCAGTTGTATTCCATCGAGACTTCCTCTGACAATACTTCCACTTCTTTCTAGGTTGTGAAGACTCTAGGACGAGACCCCTTACGTCCAAAATAATTTGCTTTTGTTTGCGTCGTATGGCGATAGTTCTTCACCTTAGATAATAGGTTGCCCTTCTCTCTCAACGATCCACCGAGGTCCAGGAGGGTACTAAACATCAACAATGACTGTGGCAAGAGGCTAGGGGCAGGAGGTACATCCCCTTTACTAGGGATAGACCGATATTAATATCTGTATCGGTATTTACAGATATTATCGGTATTTTCTGTGTATCGGTATCGGATCTGTATCGGTGTTTATTTACCGATATTTTAGCCGATACGACCAACTTCAGTGCGCGCTGGCTACTCCACCTAGCTTGTGAGACACCTTCCCTGCATAGCATCGCTTGTATCCCATGACGTCATCTGCACAGCAACTTAGTGAATTCAACGTGTGTGCATTGCCAGATTCAGGGCAGAGCTTCTTGGGATTAGGCCTATCTGCAGTGTACGCTGGGTTTTTTTTTTTTTTACAGTCGAAGGTACACTTGCGGATATGCCACCACTGAGAGAAAAAAATTAGAAATTTAATTTTCTTGCACACTAGTTTCTTAATGATGAAGTATGCGTTTGACTTTCTGACCCATTGACTTTTTTTTTTAAATCGGTATCGGTATATCTGTATCGGTGTATCGGATCTGTATCGGATCGGCGTGTGAGGGGAAAATCGGTATCGGATCGGATCGGTATTTTTCTGTATCGGTCGATCCCTACCCTTTACTGGCGAATGTTACTGTGCTCGTCCGCAATTTCCTGGGCAGTACTGGCCTTTCTTGATAGGAGTTTGCAGAGAGGTAATGAAATTCTATTCCTACCACCTCGTCAAATGCCGTCTTCGTAAGAGCGGTGTTTCCTGGCTTCCATGTTTGTGAATAAGCCTTCAAAGTTTGCATCAACCACTGAAGGCGGATCTCTAATAACGCCTTTATGTCGTCACTCTTCCCGGCGACTGTCCCGGGATGCCATCAACTTCATTCGTAAAGTACCGGCACTTTGTTAAAAGCGAGCGTGCTTAACTAGTGCCTGTAACTCTCCCTGCTGGAAGAGCGGTCTTGTGAAAAGCAATCTGACACTTTTGGTATTGAATGGTAAGTGGATAATGAAGAACTGTGTTCAGTCTAAAGTTCTACGGTGTTTACGACGACTTTTACGGCATAAGCACAACTTTGGGCTACAGTCCCAGCATGGGGGATAGAGCGCCGGTCCTAATTAAAGGGGCCTAACCTTATTACTGTTGGTAATCACTGCCACCAACGGTGGATTTAACTGTTTATACAAGCGCTGAGGGCACTTGTGGTTGACTACTTTAAATTTATTTACACTTTTTAGGTGTATTAACAAAAGTTAAAATAATCACATGAAAATTGTGACAATGTCCACATTGAATATAACGCTGCAATTTCTGCTGTCATGTTACTAAATCGAAAAATAATTTTCAACACAAAGCAAAGCAGCAAAGCTAAAAGTTACAAATGGGCTACATAGTTATTTTACACTTAAACAATTAATCAAACTAGCAAACGAACTGAAGCTTAAAACTCCTGGTTTTACTTTTTGCAACAGAGAATAAAAGAACACTTTACATCGTAGTTTGCTTCGAAAAGCTTTTGAATACAAGTTATTTAAAAGCAACAATTTTGAATTTACAACTTTGTAATTCACAAGAATTCAGACAAACAATGCTTGTGTTTGAATAAAGAACATTTTGCCGGCCCCCAGCCAGGCCGGCTAAAAATGGTTTCTTTTGCTGTAAAAGTGCATTACCTGTCAATTTATAGCATTGTTGTCCCAATGATGCTGCTTGCTGCTTGAGACTTGAATAGCTGTCTCAGTTACCCTACCGCGCATGCGCGGTCCTCCCTACAAAGGATGCGTGCTTGGGAAGCTCGTCATCTCTTTGTCTCTCAATTGTGTCAGAAGGTGACTCGAGAGGGGAGGCAGGGTGGGCCTAAGGTAATGCACTTTTACAGCAAAAGAAACCATTTTTAGCCGGCCTGGCTGAGGGCCGGCAAAATGTTCTTTCTTTGTGCTGTGAAAAGTGCAGTACCTGTCAATTTATAGCATTGACAGGCCGACCTCGTCAAATTAGGCGGCGGGCACCTTTTGACTGAGTCCTTGGGGTTCTGAGGCTGCTATCACCTTGGTTGGTTTCCCCAATTACCATCATTTTTTTTTTGAGGTAATTGATGACAAAGGTATGGCAAAAACCTTAGTAGGAGGTCACATCATCCGGACTTGCAGGAGAAGTTCCGCTTGGGTTAGAGCAGAAGAGGACACAGGTCGAGTCTTCATTGGTGAATCCCGGTGGGGGTAAGGTAAGTTACAGTGTGCGTCGAAGAGAGTTCATAGGGGTGTGAATGTGGCAGAAATCTAGGTTAAGAAAGATGATAAGAGGGGTAGTCCCTGGGCTGACCAAAAATGATTAAAGGAAGGTTGATATGTAAGGGATAACTGTAATTATTATAGGGATTTTTTTTTTTAGGGTTATGAGGAATCGGCTTAATGTGAGGAGGGGTTGTGGAGGCCGAAATGAAATCCCTTTGCTTTCAGCCGGCATGGGGAACATGGGATTTCGAGAGTGGGGGTTGAGGAGAGTGGTGAGAGATCAGGGTGCAGTGAGGTAAACGTGGTGTCATTATCATACTGCCATAGGGAGAATGATCCGAGGTTGTGGTCTCGGGCTGTGGATGTGATACTTTTCCATGCCCCAGAGATTTCGTTGTGTTGGTTGTTTTGGGATGGGGTTGATGGAGTTGGTAGAGAAGTTTCGTCTTCAAGCGAGGGTTCCACCCGTGTAAGAGGCCTGGAAGGAAGTGCTGGGGGGGTTGACACGGGGGGCGGATGGTTGTACAAGTCCAGGATGACGAAAGGGTCCGGGGGGCTTGTAGGCCGGCTTCCAAGTTCTGACGGATGAAAGTCGTGATAAGTTCCAGGGCGAGAAAGTTTGTGGGTCGGAAAGGCCGTGATGTGGTGGGGGAGGAGAGGGTGCTCTTTTCGTTTTTGTAGCGTGTTGAAGAGTTAATGAGGTTAAGTATAAAAGTTGTTCGCTGTTGATGGTTCCAAGTCTGTCAATCTCCAGTTTGAGGTCTGTGATTTGCCTTTGTTGTGATGAAATCTTCTTCTGCCAAGAGCGGAGGATAGGCTTGGCCCGTAGGCAGTTAATGTCCAGTTGAATCTTTGTTGATTCCTTAAGCTTGAGTTTGTGTTTAATGACCTTAAAGATCTTCTTTTGGTTGATTTTACAGGGCTCGTCAGATTCAGAGGAAAAGAGGGGAAATTCCAGGGCCAGAGATTGTGGCGGGTCCGGGAGTGGAAGGGGGGGGGCAATGGTGTCGTCTTCGGAAGCAGATGAGGACTGAGAAGAACGAGGAGAGTAAAGAGCAGGAGAGGGCACAATAGGTTCATTTTTGTTAGGTGAACGTGGTGTAGCAGGAATGACTATTGTGGCCTGTTCAGTGGTAGAAAACGGAACAATGACTTCTTGTGGGGAGGAAGGGTTGTCGGAAAAATGAGATGGAAGTGGGTCTTCGTGCTCCTCCGTGGTCAATGTGGGGTGATTTTCCCGGGAATCCTGGAGGGATGGTGAGTCCGTTGAAATGTGGGATGTAACCCATGATTGCTGCGACATTGGTGTTGCTGACGCAGGGGAAGGTGAGTAAGTCGGTGTGACAGGTTGGGTGACAGTGGTAGATGAAGGACGAGGCTTCTTGGGGGAAGGGGACTTGAAAGGAGATTTGGAATGTCCCTGTTGAGTTTTTTGCTTCTTCCGTAAAGAGGAGAGGTGGTTTAGTGCCGAGATAATTTTCCAGTCTTCAAAAGGAATAGAAATGCAGATCGGGCACGGATTGTCAAAATAATTGCAAAGCCTGTGTGCTGGACAAACTGAAGTGTGGGGGTCCTTCCTATTGGGGTTTCTTAGGCCTGGACAGTTACAGGATCCTGGATCTTGAATTAGTGGCAGTCTGCCGGCGTAAGGGTCCTTTAGGGTTGGGTGAACTGGTTTTAGCACTTTCACCATGTTGGAAGAAGTACAAACGAAGAAATCCTGAAATCCCGGGGCGCTAAACAGCGACTGGAAGCAACACAAAGAGACGCGGGAAACGGGAACAGGAAGGAGCCTCGTTTTGGAAATCGGAGAGATGTGACGTCACGGGAGAGTGAAGGTGTTGTGCGACACTCGCAGGTTCAGCGGCAAGCTATACGGCAACGAACAAGAGCGGTGTCGATATGGCGGTCCCACGGTAGATGGCGTAAGGGCGCGGCGTGGCTGAATTGTGTCGCATCGTGCGACAGTGGGCGGGAGAAGAGATGTAGAGGTGTGGACGGATCGCCGGTTGTGCCGCCCGGGAGCGGGAATGATGACCGGCCGGAGGAGGCATCAGACGGTGGCGAGATACTGGAGAGTGAGTGAGCAGGTAGAGTTGGGAGATCGGCGTCGTGCGACGTACGTCAATGGTAGCCATTGCATGTGGTGGAAGTGATCCCTCCTTAATTTAGGTGAGGAATGAGGAAGGTGTCGGCATCTCGTAAGAAAGATGGTGGGGGTTGTAAGCAGAAGAGGCGTCTATAGCTTAGTGATACGTACGCCCGAACGGCACCGGCCGCGCAGCAGTCGTCACGGGCGACGGTTTCTGCTTGGCATATTGGGAGAGTACCTTGGTGTGTCTTACTTCTTTCAGCAGGTCCAAAGGACGGGAGACGGCGAGATGTATTGGGGAGACGTCGCGGGGATGACGACGTGGTCGGTGATGACGACGTGGACGTCTCGTACAGAGCCGGGCGTACAGCGGTCGTTGTGGACGGGGACTTCTGCTTGGTAAGATGGGGGGGTACCTTGGTGTGTCTTACATCTTCCACTAGGTCCAAAGGACGAGAAGCGGCGAGGCGTATTGGCCGACATGTGGTGGAGAGACGTCGTCGGTGATGACGACGACGTGGACGTTCCGTACAGAGCCGGGCGTACAGTGGTCGTTGCGGATGGGGCTTCTGCTTGGTAACATCAGTGGATCTGGAAGGCTTAAAGCAGAAGTAGTCCGGTGCAGCGTATGTTGTTGTTCGGGAGAGGAAATGCCTTACGGGCAGTGGAGGCTTATAGGGATGTCGTGACACAGCAGTAGGGTCGGCCGTCCCTGATGGGGGCTTGTGCTTCATAGCCGGCAAAACGGAGTTGTGTGGCACAGTGTCAGAGAGGGTACCGCTGTCACGTGTAAAGGCATGAGGCCTAAAATTCCTGTCGATTGGTTAGGAGACCCGACACCAACCATCAACAACTCGGGGACACTTTTTTTTTCTTAGCGCCAAAAAGCGCTAGGCCTATTTTTTACTTCCAAGTTTAAAAATTCATATCTCCCTGGAAAATGGACTTCATCGACTCTAGTTTGCAGCTCTTAATAAACCTGAACTTTATCTAACATCCTGTGAAAACAGAACTTGAAATTTCACCATACCTTGGTCTACAGCTTCATTTGAAAAAGTGCTCAAATTGAGCGCCGACGCACGCAATTTCCGTCGCCATTTTCTACAAACATGTAAATATTTATTTGTATTTCTCGAATTTATTTCTAGGCATAAAGCCGACTAGCTTAGTGGTGTGCTAGTTTACATGTTTACTACGTCTTCAATGTTTTTATTTTACTAAGGTGACGATTTTAGCAACTATGAAAACTTTGACCACAACAACGGTATTTCTGCGGCTGCAATAATACATTTAAAATTGTATGCGTTATAGCATTTTAAAACACAAGCTGGTTTATTTAATCTTTTGCCTAGGCTTTTATGAAAGCATTATTTAACGTAATCTTTTCTTATGAACCCTACCTTGTTCAAAATGGCAACACAACTACGATTATTTTACCGGACATTTTCAGTGTGTATCTTGTATTTTTATTTCAGGGCTCCGACCATAGTGATCTCAATTCCGAATGCACAACTAAGCCTTTGCCTTCAATTAATAATCATTTATTTTTACTTTGAACATCAAACTTCGTCTCCCCCCCCCCCC
>JAHWFP010065269.1:48738-65273 GCA_023313725.1 Lithobius niger
CCCCCCCCCCTTCCTTCAATAGTTGCAATGCCTAACATTGTAGTTTTATAAAAAAAAATGTATAGGCCTATTCTCACGTTGTCACGAGTTTAACTCAATGCACTACTCAAGCCAAGGCCTCTAAAAACACCCAAAGTCGGCAAATCCCTTTGCCATCCAAGCTCCTTCCAATCCGAATTCAGTATTTTTTCTCCCCACCAATCAGAGTGCAAGGCTACCCTAGCCGTCCGCGCTGTCATGGCCGACTTCCGGTAGTGCCAGCTCGGCCGGTTTTGGTCAGTCACTCCTCCTCCAAAGCGACCCCTCTACCTCACACCCCCCTCCGTCGCTCTCCTACAGTTCCGCGGTTTCCCTCCTACCTGCAGACAGGCAGCAGGTATATAACCAAGCCAGGAGAGAATTTCGTTAGCATAGGATAGCTCAAGGACTCAGAGGCTAGAGGTCACTACGGCGGTCGGAGCAGAGATGTCCAGTCCGAATGTTGCCATGCCGGGCAAGGTAGTGGTTCAAAGGGTAACTAGTTTATTAGAATTTAATTTTTAGAACAGAATTTCTAAATTTTTAGTCTTAAAATATAAACTTAAACTTCTAGACTTTGAGGGAACTTGTGGGTAGCCAAACGCAATCGGCATTTTGGTTTAGGGCACCCATGATTTAAGGGTTTAAGGTCCCCTTCCTAAAAACCGGCTTTTTTTTCTTTGTTTATGGACTCAGTGTTCATTAAATAATCTAAGATCACCAAGATCTAGCATGTGTTATTGTTGTAACACTAATCTTGATTCAGTGTGATTGATTGATTGACTTTAGTGCAAGAGTTGCTAAAGCTTTCAAAGACTATTTTACATTCTGCAAGGGTCATGTTTGTAACTTAGAGAGTTGCGATAACTCAAACCGACTTTTTCTAGTCCAAATTTTGTTGTGAACTTGAATTGTTCATTTTGTCGATATATTTGTAAATCTCGTGCTTTTAATTGTAAAGCCCCGTTTTATTTCGTAACCAACTAGTTACCTCGTGTGTATAAATCTTGTCTTGTTTTATTAAAACAGAAAAGAAGGTTGTTTTGAACAACAATTTTGACTTTTAGTCCAATTTAATTTGCAAGGGTTATTTTAATTACAAAACCATTTTTATTCTAACTCCGAAGTAGGCAAATTAGATTAATTACCCATCGTGGTGGCAGTGAACCATGATTAGATAGGTCTTCATAACTTAAGTAGCACGCTGACGCTCTTCTCCTAACCGTGCAGTAGACACGCTATGCTGTTTTTCCGCGAAAGTAAAAACCGCCACTTATGAACTTATCTAAAGTAACCACAAGTACGCCAGATTGTCGGTGCTATAGACAGTAGGCACCTCAAGACCCTGTAAGCGCCGCTACACACGAAAGAAACCTGTTTCGGGTGACAGATTGGCTGGTAACGTTCCTCATGCTGGAGGGGCTTCCAGGATGGCAGCAGATGCCATGAAAAGAGCACAGCAAGTAATGATCAGCTGGCGAAGTGTATCGTGCAGGAATGGCTGTTGGTTGTGGTCATGGCATTGAGGCGCGCTTCATTGATGGATCGGCCGGAATGGTTGCCCCAGATGCTGCCATGAAAGGGGTGATCAATCGACAATGTGTTTCAAGCTGGGGTTGTCCTGATGCTAGAACAGTTGCCCTGACTACCCCCGTGTAGAGGCGAAGAGACGGTGAAATCTTTTGTCCTGGAACAGCCACGAAAGAGGCGAACTGTTGGCGAAGTTGTTTGTGGTGAGGTGGATGTCGATGAAGGTCGTGGATGCCGCAAAAGGCACATTCCAGTTGAAAGAGGCCTGTGGTGTCCTGTGGTCGTGTTTGGATCGATTATCGGTACGACGAAGAAGGGATCCATGCCTGAAGGAGCGGGTCAGATCGGGGAGTCCCTGCTTTGCGATGAGACCATCAAACCCAACGAACAGGGAGGCAGACGTTGTCGTCCGTGCTGAATGAGGGTCTGTCGGTGATGAGGCCAACAAGTAGACAAAAGAGGTGGGCAGTTACGAGAATGTGGAACGACCCTGGGAAGGCAAGCAACAGAGACGGAGCTACGTTGTCTTGTACGCTTCCATGCGCTCTACACGGGAAGTTTAACACGTGAAGTTCAACACTGACTGTAAATATGCACCGGACGCCACACGTTTATCGCACATCCTCAATACTATGGTACCGGATCTTAAGTGCTAATTTGTTCTACAGATTTTGACATTCTGGGCGATAACAAGTCTATACGTAGGGAACAGCATCGCAGGATTCCAAAACTAAACCCTTTTCATTTTATTAGAATATTGACCTTGTTATAAATGAAAGATTCCTTCTACACATGTTTAGTTGATTAGTATAAGAAGAATCGTCAACAGTTGCAACGTAACAAGTTTAAAAAAAAAAAACCTTATCCAAGAATCACGCTACCATGCCACTAACACTCTCACAGCATTACCACATGGTAGATCAGTCATGACCAAACAAACCAAAGAAAGCGTAAAATTTCTATCAAAAGAAAACATCTTAATGGCTGTACATTGCATTTAAGATAAACGCTGACAATCTGGCACCAGTGTGTTGACGTGAAAATAAAATGCTCGACTGTCACTCTATACACTTTGAAATATTGCATTATTTTGTGTCAAACAATTTTTTTAATGTTGGTCTATCCAGTCTTGGTATTAGAACGATGGAATATGATTCTAAAAATGGTTCAAATGATACCCTGAAATACCAAAATCCGGAAAGAAAATCCATCACAATGTGGAATTAATTGCTGTTAACCACTCCAACCACTAGACTATGTTCTGCAATTCAAGTCTAGGCACCGAATGAAGACCACCTTTTTTTGTAATTTTTTAAATAATCTGGAAGAGGAGGAAGGTGAAAGTTAGTCCCACCCCAATCATTTGCTAGGCAAAACCTTGGTTTGTCTGATGGAGCAGCAGTGACAAACACTGAGAGTTTTATAGGATTTCGACAAAACGAACACACATTCTGCGCATTATGCTCACTTTCAAACACATTTACACACCGTTTTAAAAATTGAAATTTTTTCATACCAGTTTTTCTCTTCATTTTGCTTTTCCCCTCATTCTGTTTGACCACTTTTCTTGTGTTACATTTACACAAAAAAGAACGATGTCAGTTCTCATCAATTTATCAGTGGTATTGCCCGTACTTACCAACGAACAAAATGCATCATTGAGCCGGTAATCTAGTGTCTGAAGTTGTAAAGTTCGGAAGAGACCCGCATGATCAAATTTACAAGGATCGGCACTGATGAATTCATCCATGCCGTGTTTACGAGCTCGGTCAGCATCTAAAATTAAAAGCAGCCCATTTCAGTCCACAAGACACAAGCAGCTAAACACAAAGAGGACTTTACACTCTATAGTGTGAATATTCACTTACCTCCTTGCATTTTGGAGATGGTCGAATTTTTATTAATAGGTACGACTGGTGGTGTAGGTTTGTGCGATTGACCAGTAGCCCTATACATAGCCATCACCCATAGGTGACATTCATTTTCATCATTACTTGCAAAAAGCACGCTGTCTCCTTCCCTGACAGCATTAAAAAAGAAGCGCCCACCTTCTAAATCTGCCAAAAGAAACAATTAGTGTAATTAAAACACAAAGTGATGACCATCTGGTTGACTGTCTATACACATGTTTTAAATGTTGCAAACTTGTTCACAACAGTAATATAAAAGTAGGTTGTTGTACAAAACTGTATTAAGCTACAAAGATTTATGCAGTCAGTAAAGTAAAGATATAAAAACATCAAAATACCAGGGGCACATTACATGATATTTTAGCATGCTTCTTCTCTTATGCTGTTTTATCTAGAGATTAAAGACTTTGGAGAGCCGCCAGCGTTGCTACCTACTGCGCACCTGATCTGCGCAGCCTCCTTGGTATATAATCCGAGACGGCGTCCGTAATTCCATCTTTCCATCTTTTGTTCCATCTTTTGTTCCTCTGTATAGTGTGCCCATGACAACATAGAGGGGAGGAGGGTGGGAACGTTTCAGGTAATGCATATTTTCAATAGGCAATAGAAACAAAAGACAACCAGATGCCCCAGGTATTTTGATGTTTCTATGCCTTGAAAATATTCAATACCTAATCAAGGCGGTGAGCGCCACATGACAAAGCTCCCTTAGGTACTGCACTGGATCCCCAAAAGTTTAACAACTTCGCCACGATTGTATATAAGACAGAATAAAGGAGGAAGGCAAGCGTGTGCTTAAGGGGAGGTTACAAATCCAGTTTGGCAGCCACAAAGGGACCCAAACAGTATAAACCATCACCATGTGCAGACATGTCTCGCAGGTAGTGAGAGGTAAATACTGACGGATTCCTCCAGGATGCTGCTTCCATGATGTCCGTGATAGGAACGTTGCTGTGGTGGGCCCAGCAAGCCGAAATGGCACGTACCTCGTTGGCCGTGACACGAATACCATCAGCAGCACACGTGACGTTGACGGTGTTGTAAGCTTGAACAAATGACAGTCTTTATCCAAGCGGCAACCATTCTCACTGTGGTTTTCCCTTGACGCGCCTGTAAAAGGAAGGAAAAGTTGAGACCGGCCTCGACGAATGGGGTTCGATGCCTTCAAATAAAATTTGAGGGCACGGACCGAGCAAAAAAACCTTTCGGATTCCTCTCCTAAGATCGTTTTAAGAGCTGGAATGATGAACAGGTGGGACCGTTACGATGGCATCTGGGTCTTTGCTCGGAAGGAAGCCTGTGGGGTGAGAGTGACCCCTGAATGATCCTCAAGAAAAAAGCAAACGGCAGAAGTTTCCAGCAAGTAAAACAGCATGCCGGCGTTGTCTGTGCATCCGACCCTTGGAAGACCCCTCTTAACGACGCTGAGGAGGAACCGTCGCCAGAAGTTTTCTGTAGTCGTCCCTGTTTTGCAAGCGAAACAGATGGTATTCCCGGCAGTCCGGTAGTGACTACGCAGCCACTTGGAAGAGGAACAAAGGTGTGGCTTATTCCCATAACGGATGAGAAGACTGAAGCAAGGCCTGCTTGTCTGACCGTCAAAGGGCAGCTGCTCGGGAAGAGCCAAGAGGCCATGGCGCTTCAGGCATAGTATATGAAGCAGACCGGCAGGTGATTTGCGGAGCCGTGAAGGCAAAAGGAGGTGCGGATCGGGAGCATAAACCGGCAGGCGGACTTGAAATCGGATCGAAGAACCGACGAGTCCCCCGAGGCACCAGAAGAATAGTTGGTCCGAAGGACCAGCGAAAAATCCATTCAATAGAAGAAGCCGTGAAAACGGAACCAATACAGGCCGTTAGAACAAGGTGATTCGGAACGCTGGAAAAAAAAACAGGGGAGAGCTCAGAACAACCGCACGCGTGGCCGCCCTAGGAAGAAAGATAAGACGGACCCAGAGCGGACCATTTGTATAGGGAGCCTGCGTCCGTGCATGTGCAATTAAGGGGCTGCGAGTAAGGCAAGGAAGACAACTTTCATTCTAGGGAATAAGAGCTCCAAAGGAGGGAAACTGCTATTAATAAAATAGGTAATGTACATTTTCGGCAATTAAAAACTCAAACAAATCTCAGTGTTGAGCTTTCCTGCGGAGCACTAGCTTATGTTAGTAAGATACATAGCACAGGAATGTCATTAAAGGAATATTACTCGCTTGCGTTCACGACATGTCTCCCACAAACTTCCACAAGTCACTAAATACAGTACGTTTATTATGCCTATAATTATTAACATTAACAGAAATAGATACTTAAAAAAAATCATTACGCACAGCATTGATGAAATAAATATCAAGCACTTCCAAGGAATCTCAACAACGAAAAGAACCTTTTGCGCAACCAGAAAGTATTTAAAAAAAAAATCTATTTTCTTCCAAAATCAGTCAGCAGCCTTTTAAAGTTTGTTCATCCACTACTTATTTCACAAAGTTCTACATCAACAGCCTAGACTTCTTTCTTTTACAACTTCAGTAGTTTTTCCTTCACCACCATCAATGGTATTGGCGATTTCATTCCCAGGAAACAACTGTAACATGTAACCAAGGTCTTTCCCATTGATAACTTCACAAATTATTAAGTAAAAACTAAAACATGTGCGGTCATAACATACATCGAATACGAAAATCTAGCTAAAGGCCAAGATGCATTCAGCGTGCACACAGCAATGAGATCGCCGTTGAGAACACATCATATATAAACCCCTGAAGTAATATTGGTATCAGATGTTCCAACAGCTGAACTAAAATCAAGCACAGGTGATTTACCAAGTGGCGCCCTCTTGAAGAAATTGCAAACTAACGAGCATTTGAAGACACCATTTGACAATGGATGGCGCCACCTACAAAAGTTCTGCGTCGCTGTTTGAGTTCATTTTGTGAAGCATTGTGTACAGTAAAGCTGATATGGCCATTACTTTCGGAAGATTTGGTCATACATGCATGATGGAATGCTACAAGCTGCTCCGTGTCATTGGCTTACGCCACAAACAAGGTACGGCTTGTAGAAATGAGTCCTGGCTTGCCGAATTCATTGCAAATATGTTACAAATATTATTTTTTGCCCAAGACAAGTCAAAGATTTAAATAATATGAAAGTTGCAGTTCTCGAAGCAGCTTCAAGAACCGAAATCACACTTAAACCACCAGGCAGGACACAGTTCATAGTTCAAATCGAAATAAGGCCGTTCTTCCTCAGAAAAAAAAGCATAACACGGAGGAAGCCCCTTCAGATTCAAGCCCTTTTGAGGATGAAAACAAAATTTTTCAGAAATTCCAGGGCTTTGAAGGGCTTGCAAGCCTCAACTTTAAATTCAATGACTTACACGGTTTTAAGGCCTTGTGCGAATTCTGTCATTCATTTTTCGGTTGAGTATATGCCTTCACAATTTTCTAACGGTTTTCTAACCAATGGGAAGCCAGTATACGGCAATACCAGCTAATCACTCTTCCTTAATAAGCATAAAACGAGCACCGGGTATTTTATCAGATTAAACCATCAGCTTCGTCCCTCCATCTTGTTTTTATGATTGACTCATCTGGTATCCTGGCCTCTGCCATAACGAATGTATTAAAAAACTACATTTGGTAGGCCTACACCAATTTCTGAACATATGACACACCTAATAGTCAAATGAAACATTATTCGACTTCCCAGCGATACACATTTAATCTTTGTGGTTAGCTTTAGTCCCAAGAGCGTTAGGCCACTCTAGTTAGGCCTAGTCTACTATATGAAGCATGACGGTAGAGGCAACCTCAGTTCATAAAATATTATGCGCTACTTAAATTAACCGTAAATTAATAATAATTGTCGCAAAACTTAGTAATGTTACAAATCATATTTTATTTTAAATCTATGAAACAACATTTTCATTAAAAATGAAAGATATATTTACTTTGGGTGATGCGTCATGACTGATAATGTTCGCCTAACAATTGGCAGCTTTCACGGTAATACAGGCAGATTTCGGCAAGTTTGTGACTGAACGTTGGGGAAACAAAACTACTTAAGATATGGAATATTCTCATTTCAAATGTAACTCAAGCATACTTTAAGTTATCAATAAATGTTCGTTACCCCTCGTTATATTCCCAAGCTGACAAAAACATTTCGCGGCAAGCGCTTATTAGTTTTTCAGCTTCGGAATACAACTCGGAAATGGGAACATTTATCAATAAAATTACTACTAAAAAAAATGAAAAAGAATGGAAAAGGTGCTTAGAAGAAGCCATCAAATGCAGTAAAAATACCTTAAAACGTCACCACTTTCAATGGCTTACAAATTTGTGGTTTGCCGTCCCCCCCCCCCCCCTCCCACCAACCAACCCAATCCCTAAAATCAGTATCAGGGACCTCTACCAACAAACTAATGTACCGGACTCCTGGTTGATTCAAAATCGCCTTTCCTAAAATCCATC
Source organism: Lithobius niger (assembly GCA_023313725.1). Lineage (NCBI taxonomy): Eukaryota > Metazoa > Arthropoda > Chilopoda > Lithobiomorpha > Lithobiidae > Lithobius > Lithobius niger. The sequence continues at coordinate 56,668 of JAHWFP010065269.1, forward strand.
CTGGTGAAGATCTGCTTGTGAACCAAAACAATTACATGGTGACATATAGGACCAGAAATTCCTACAAGCCAGTATGCAGGTTATAAAGACACATGTGTACAGTGAAATATAATCTAAACTTGAATCTCGGAATGCATCACAACTTTTGAACACCTTTCATTATACGTTGTGTAGGCAATCTCACCAAGCAATATTATTATTATAAAAACACAACTTACCCATTTCAGGTTCTATATAATCAACAGTGTAGCCATCCAGCTGCATCATTTCGGTGGGTTCCGATTTTTTTTCGCGGAAGCTGCACATAGCAAAGGTGTACTGCGACACTTGCACCAGCACGAAATATCGCTTTTTCCATTTTTTCCAAACTTGTTTTCCTTGAGCATATAAATTACTGAAACACAAGTAAATATTTTTAATAGGGGGGGGGGGGGCCACACAAACGTTAGATTACATTTTAAAATATTTTTTTTCTTATTTATATTTCTAATTTTTCAAATATTTCTAATCCCATAAATGGTGAACTACAACCAAAATATTTTGACTAGCAATCTGAAATGGCAATCTCATTGATAAATGATTGAAGTGAAAAATAATGACACTAAAAATTCGAGCTTTGACCGGTTTCATAGCAGCCAATCATCTAAGTAGGTGTGGGCTCGACACCGGTGAAGGTGAAGTATGACGGGATGAAGAACCTCTGAACACACACTAGAGGAACAGTCCTTAGCCCGAATGGTAGTACTTCGAAAAGATACTTTTTTCCTTTGACATGAAGCGAAACAGGTGAAAAACGGAGGGGTGGAGAGGAATGTGTAAAAAGGCATCTTTGAGGTCAATTGAGAATGTAAATTCATCCTCTGAAGAGCCCCTCGAATTGAAGCCATAGTTTCCATTTTGAAGAGGACTTTTGGAGTGGGACTCAAGCTAACTACTTTAGAAGGATACACCATTCCTACACAAATCATAAAGGTATAAACTTGCTCTTTTTGTTACATACTGTGCCCCGCACTGAAGCGCAAATGCACCTAGCAGTGACACAACCATGGACACGTGAAGTAAGGTCCTCAGGTTCAGCCGATGGAACCTTGGTGGAAATTCAGACCAGAAAAATTGCAGCGTCAGGCAAAGTCATGACTTCCCAGTAATCAGAAAGAAAACCCCTATTCTACCGGTTAACTCTCCAGCCATAAAGCAGTCGGCCAAACTGCACCCAACATCAGTGAATGAACCACGTTTAGTCCCCAAGTTAACTAGAATGGGACACAATGCTAACGATAGACCAATGATTAATTTGTGTACCCTTACCAAAGAAAACTTTGTATTTCTACGCTTACAACCGAGCCAAACCTTATCTAGACACACGCTAGTGTGTCGCCGCCAAGTAACAGTAGATCATCCCATTGTACACATCCGATTGTTAAAAAAAAATGATTGTTAATGATAAAAAGGCAGCTCACTAGCAGACATGTGTCTGTTAACTGTAAGAAACTGAAAGCATATTTTGGCATGTTGAGGAAATGCGACAGAAATGTTTCAAATTGTGGAAAATGTAATGGGAAGGGTCAGAGATTAAGAAAAACTAAAATTTAAAGGATGAGTGTCCACCAATCATAGAGAAAAAGATGCGTCAATAACGTTGTTTTTATGTTACTGTCTACCTAGCTAGCTAGCTAGCTGTCTAGTAAGATTTTTCCCATGGTAAATCCCATAGACTTTTTGCTCAAGGCTAGCGCAAAATTGAGACGTCCTATGTAGCTGAACTTTTGCACACGGATGCATGGTTATCTGAGCATGGTCCTTTTTGTTGGTTTGAGGGTTGTACGGGTCAGGACAAACGCGTGGGAAGGTTTTGAAATTCGACACCAGCGAATTTAAATTTTGTTTCTTTTCCAAGATGCAACCAAAGATTTCAAGCAACAATGGCTTGAACAATCAACACTAGTCCTTAGATGATTGTAAAGGTCTGGATGAACTAAAAGCTGAACTGTAACGAAGGACAAAAAAAGCAAACGTTTACGTTGCCGTGGATTGCGTAAGAATAAAGGGATGCACGTTAGATGATGGTTACGCAACAATACGAGCATCCATTAGCAAGCGTGGTTTTTGCTAATAACCAAAAAAATAAAATGCTTTGCGTTCTGCTGTTTTAGTAACGGGGGTTTCTTCATGACTAAATGTGAACGAAGAAAGCAAACGAAAAAATTCTCAATTCTGCTGAAGTAATGGCTAAGATAAGATGGTGCGCTGACTTTTTGTATGTTCACACTCCTAAGTTACATGTGTCTATCAACTGCAAGCAACTAAAAGCATAGCGTGTCATGTCGAGAATAAATCGTAATGCTGCCGAAATCTTGAAAAAGTAAGGGGAAAGTACAAGGATAAACAAAACAACTAAAGGGCATGCGCTGATTGAGTGAGCGAAGCGAAGAATGCTCGTACAATAAACTAAGCCATGTCAATTTGGCTAATCGAACGGCTAATCAAATTCCTAGAGAAAAAAAGGTACAGATGAAGATAAGACGGTGTAACCTTTTGTACGTTCACAGTCCTATGAAAGTTGTGATATCCACCCAAAACCAAAACTAGTAGAAAAACCCGCCAAGTTTCCACAAAATGATCGGCATTTGAAGGTAGTGATATCATTCCACCAGGGAAAGGCCGCCAAGATTATTCATATTAGCCAAATTAATCGCACCGAATAATACTTCGGACGTTAAATGAAAACTTGAAGATTGCTACCGCTAGTAGCAATCTTCTAGTTTTCATTTAACTTTCGAACTATTAGTATGTGCGATTAACTTGGCTATAGGGTTAATCTTGGCAGCCTTTCCTTGGTGGAATGATGTCACTACTTTCAAAGGCCGATCGTTTTTGGAAACTTGGAGGGTTTTTCTACCAGTTTTGGTTTTGGGTGGATATTAAAAATATCGTAGCGGGTTTTACTCAGAAAGCTCATATCTGGTGAGGATTCCTGTAGTCTGAAATTGTGTACCAATCCATATACTGTATCACGCTCCTTGCATACAGAGAATCAACAATATTGCACTCCTTAGAGCTACTAGCACAAGCACCAGGCTTAAACATGGCTAACCTACTTTTACAAAGTACAATGCTGAAGTTTTGAAAGATATGGTACAGTAAATAAATATTGTACACTAATAAGTCTGTCATTCTTGCGCAGGGGTCATGCAAATCGCCTTTGTATCACTCCAAGTTTAGTATATGTACAGCTGAAGCTATAACTAAATTATTGTGATCAGCTAATGGTGATCCGTACACCTACTACGGGACAAATTCAAAGAAGTGATATCTCGGGGAACCGTAGCAAGTGAACTCCGGAGGGAAGGAAAAAGAACCAAAGGGTCCTTACTGACGAGCCAATCCTGGGCGGCAGAGGTGGAGGGGGAGAGGAAAAAAGACTCAATAAACTTTGTGATAATAAAGTCGCCGTTTCAAACCCCAGCAGAGGATTGGGGGTGGGGAAGGATACCAAAGGACCTTTCTGACGAGTCAATCCCGGAATGGGGAAACAGAAAAAAACCTTACTGTATTGTTGACATGACCAACTCCAGCCCTCCCCCCCCTCCCAACCCTAGGATATGGGGGAAGGGAAGGGAGATACAATTGAGCACAGTGGCCCATATGACCACATCGTGCGGCTAACACATAAAGAGGATTTGGTTACATTACCTATGCATTATGTATATTTTAGTATTCTTGTTCTCAAATGCTTTTTCCATAGAGAAGAAACGTATAGGCCTATGCCTGCCAGCTCGGCAACCCAGTGCACATGCATCATTAGCACTCCTCCTATACAAGCACCGAGGTGCGACCATGCGTCATCTTTCATTCCTCTCAAAGCGTCAGATGGTGACTTAAGAGGGGAGGCAGGGTTGGTAGAGGTAATATATATTTTTGGTTAAGCAATAGAAACAAAAATCAGCCGGTTGCACCCGGAATGTTAAAGTTTCTAGTTAGTCCACTTGCTGAGGGTGGTTCTGTGATCATTTCAATGTATGGAGAATCACTCAAGTGGATCATGTAGCTAACCTGTCCAATATCAAAATGCACTAGGGTCATAACCTGTCCACGTGGACATTTGGCCGCCATATTGGAAATTGGCCACCAAAAATGTTTTTTTTTCCAAATAACGCTGTAAATATAAATATTTTAAAAGGACAATGTGAAGCAAAGTTGTAGAAAAAGTAATTTTAAACAACTTCCCAAGAATGACTTTTCCTGAAAAAATGAGTAGTATAGACGCTACAGCTGTTTTTTAAAGTGAAACATCGATTTCCGCTGTACTACATGCATATTCACCACTTTTACATTACTAGGACATCTTAGACTATAGCTCGGCCCCTATTTAAGTTAATTTAATTTTTTGACCTTGCTGAAAAAGAACATTTCAGGCCTTCCATCTAGCCTAGTTATAGCGAGCTAAATTAATTAGACAGATAACAGAAGTAGATAAACATTAATACTGGACAGGTTAACGAACGCCCCACTTTGTTTATGTATTTCTAAGCGGTTATAGAAACAGCTTTCCTTACATTATTTAATGCAAAACTTTATCATCTTAATATATAAGATATATATTAATATATAATTATATTAATTATAATAATATATAGTAGAAAATAACGGAATATTGTTACGTGTAACGGCGGATGCTACGACGGAGTAGGTGCTTGTAGCATCGCCGGTCGCATGGGGTAACTGGATCTTTCCTATTATCACTCTTGGTACTTTTTGGTTAAAACAAGCACAACTGCTACAGTCCCGGTGTAGATAATGAAGCTACTTTTGTCCTAATCATGTAGGCTAACTAGTAATAATAAGCGGTGACGCTGCCACCAAGGTAGGAATTAGGCTAGCTAAGTTATATTCAACGAGAATTATCGTAAATACTAACTGCTAACAACGAACGAATAAACCGTTGGACGTTTAAAACTCCAGGTTTTTATTTTAGTCAAACATGTTAAAACATTAAAATATTTGCACTTTACATTTACATTTGGTAAATTTACACCTAGTTTAGGTTATAAATGACACGGGGGGAATTTACATAAAATTCGACACTAGAACTTGGCTTAGTTCAAATAAACAATTTCAAATAGAAACAGTAGTTTTCAGGCAACGGGGATTTCGCAAAAGAGCCCTCTAAATTACAGACAGCCTCGGATGACTAATAATAGTAGACCTGTTTTACAGTTATTTTTCTACGTGTACTAGCAAAGCATTAAACCTCCCAGAGTTGCTGTTGATAAGTCAACTCCTTAAATTATAGAAGCCGCAGCTACATATAAAGTCGATCCGAGCGTTTAATCGATGGAACCTCCCACGAAGATCAAACCGTGCTTTGTTTACATTAAACTGCGTTTAAAGAAACGATAAAAATAAAGCTGGTTTTTAGTAAGGGACCGTGAACCCTTAAATTACGGCCGCCAACGTCCGAAATGCCGTTTGGCTTGACGCACCATAAAATTACCTTCAAAGCTACGAGGTTAAGTTAAAATTAAAATATAAATTTTGACGTGTAAGTCAAAAGATAAAATTTCAATCTAAACTAAGTTACATACGAACCACTACCCTTGCCCGGCATGGCAACAATCGGACCACGGCATCTCCACTCCCAACCGGCGTAGCAACCTCTAGCTTTGAGAATCCTGAGCTGTGCTAACGAAACTCTACTGCGTCTAGGTTTTTATGCCTTCTGCTTGGCAGGCAGGTAGAGGGTTAGCGCGGACCTGTAGGAGAGCGACGGAGGGGGTGAGTGGGGAGAGGTGGACACTTGGAGGAGGAGAGACTGACCCAAACCGGCCGAGCTGTCACTACCAGAAGTCGGCCATGACAGCGCGGACGGGCAGGGTAGCGAGGCTGCTCTCAATGCGTGGGGAGTTGACTCCGTGTATTTACATTGTTTACAGAAGGAGCTGAGTCAAGAAAGGAGTTATTTAACGGCTTGTGAAATGATTAGAGGCCTGGCATGAGTGCAGTGAGTTTAAAACTCATAAACAACGTGAATTTAGGCCTATAAAAATAAACTACGATGTTATGCATCGCAACTATTGAAGGAGGGGGGGGACGAAGTGTATTGCTCAGAATAAATATTCGACTTTGGGAAACGGATTGCTATACACAAGGCATGATTTAATTGAAGGAAAACTAGTTTGTTTTCGTTTTTAGAGGTTTGCTACGGTCGGAGTTTGGATGGAGATGCTAAAAAAAATAGACATAAAAATTCATACACTGGGTCCGTAAAAATAAACAAACATAAAAGTTTGAGCTCCGGTAGGGTTCATGGCAAGAAGGTAAGTTTACCAAAGTGCATTAAGTGCAAAAATCAAAAGATTAAATATACCAGCTAGTTAAAATGGGCTATAACGCAGGTTAGGTTAGGTTTGAACGTCGGAAATTTTTCAAGAATAAGCAAAGTCGTCACCTGTTACAAATTAAAAAATATCGTGTGTTGTCAACATCTAAAACACAACTAAGCTGGAAAGTGTTTCGGCTTTATGCCTAAGGAAAAAAAATATACATTATTTACATTTTTGAAGTGGAATCGCCATAAAGACGATTTTCTTCTGGTGTGGAAGAATTCTGCCCTCAGGTTTTTTCTTCGGTGGTGTTGAGGTGTCCTCACCACGAGCGTCTGATACAAGACCGCGTTTACATATGAATTATTTACATAATAATAATTTTTCACAATTTTTTTTATTATCACAAATGAAACTGACAACATGGATCCACAATTTAATCCTATTAATCTAAGAAGATATTCCCAGCAAGAAGATTTATTGATTTATGTATTATATGTCAGCAATATACCGGTGAAAGTAATGTCATCAAAAAACGGCTGCCAGCGCATCAGAGACGCTGCAGAACTTCACGAAGATCATGTTCTTGCGCTATTAAAAACCATTCGAGATGTCTTCGTTTATCATATGAACAATAATTGTTATAAATTATACACTCATAAAGCACAGCTAGAGAAGATTTCCGAGCACAATATGAAGGAAGGTCGAAGACGATGTCAATCAGTCTAAAAGATGCTGGAAATGGTACTAGCTACACACCCTGCTCTATGTGGTCAGGTGCCTGCTTGGACTATCTCGAGTCAAAACAGCCGAATAGATCAAAAATATGTGTTATATGCGGACAAATGGAGTCCTCCGGCTAACGAGAAAAGTACCGAATTTGTGAGGAAGGCAGAGCATCAAAACTTTTAATGGCAGCTAAGAACTCTCAGGACGAAGCCTAAACAAGGATTGCTGATTTGACAGATGTGAAAAGTGTATTTACAGCTGACCTATATTGTCATGTACGGTGTATTAGTAGTTACCTTCTTCAATATGAACGACAAGTAACCCGAATTGAAACAAAATATTTGCTGAAGTCTTTGCGGAAATGAAACCTCAATTAATGAGCGGCGTCACCTTTGTTTTATCGGATGTTACAGAGAAAATTAACGACAGATTAGGAGATGAAAAAGTTAAAATTAGAGCTGTTAAATCCCAACTAAAGACATTTGGTGAAGAGATTAAAATTTTCTAGTCCAGTTGAAGCCAATAAGTCAGAAATGGTATTTGATTCTTCTGTATCGGTTGAAGATGTTACTGAGAAACTTAGATCAACAGACATCATAAAGGAATGTTCACAGTTATAGCGAAAAACATTTTTGGAAGTTGATTTTGATCTGGATGAGAGATTTTGTGATTATCAAGACTTGCAGTCATGTTGGGAGGCAACGGAAATACCAAAACTTATTTTGACATTCTTTTCAGGACTTTTAACATCCCACCTTTCCAGATACAGTCAACACATACTTTGAACATTGTAAACGATGATTCTGGAGGAAATGTCTTAAAAAAAAAAAGTCAAAATACCACCTAAAGATATACACTTGCAGCCTCTTCCAAATATGTCAGACTAGCAATTCTTGCGTAGACTTCGTCCTGAAGGTTCTTGGCTGCCATTAAAAGTTTTGATGCTCTGCCTTCCTCACAAATTCTGTACTTTTCTCGTTAGCCAGAGGACTACATTTGTCCGCACATAACATATTTTTGACCTATTCGGCTATTTTTGACTAGGGAGAGTCCGAGCAGACACCCCTGACCACATAGAGCAGGGTGTGTAGCTAGTACTACTTCCAGCATCTTCTAGATTGACATCGTCTTCGATCTTCCTTCGTTTTGTGCTGGAAATCTTCTCTAGCTGTGCTTTAGGAGTATATGATTTATAACAATTATTGTAACGAAGAAATCACCTGGAATGTGTTTTAATAGCGCAAAAACATGATCTTTGCGAAGTTCTGCAGCGTCTCTGATGCACTGCCAGCCATTTTTTGTTGACGTTACACTTTCACTGGTATTTTGCTGACATATAATACGTAAATCAAACAATCTCCTTGCTGGTAAGATTTTTTTAGCTTAATAGAATTCAATGGATGATCCATCTTGTAAGTTTCACATGCGAGAATAAAAAAAAATACGAATTATTATTATGTAAATAATTCATAACAATATTCCGTTATTTTCTACTGTATATTATTATTCGATCACAATTGTAACGCTCAAATTCAAAAACAAAAATACACACTG
>JAHWFP010065269.1:70273-113846 GCA_023313725.1 Lithobius niger
GATTGATTTCGAACATTCAAAGTAGAAGATGGTTCATTTTTTCGCTGTATATTATTATAATTAATATAAGTTTATATATAAGTTTATATATTATATATCCTATATATTAAGATAATAAAGTTTTGCATTAAATAATGTAAGGAAAGCTGTTTCTATAACCGCTTAGAAATACAATCAACAAAGTGGGGCGTTTGTTAACCTGTCCAATATTAATGTATATCTACTTCAAAGTACTTCTGTTATCTGTCTAATTAACTTAGCTCGCTATAACTAGGCTAGATGGAAAGGCTGAAATGTGTTCTTTAAAGCAAGCTCCAAAAAATTACGTTAACTTAAATAGGGGCTGAGCTATAGTCTTTCGAAGATGTCCTAACAAACCATTGTTGCTAGTGACTGTCGTAGATCCTGTAGGGTGAAGCGCGAATGGCTTTGCTTGCAATGCAAATGGCTTGTTCCTGAAGAACGCCTGCCTCCTGGATGAGTCAAACGATAGTAGCCACCCGTGTACTTGCAGGGTGCTGAGGAGTGGTGGAGCCGAATCTCTTGTGAAGTGGTGAATATGCATGGTGAATCTCTTGTGAAGTGGTGAATATGCATGTAGTACAGCGGAAATCGATGTTTTACTTTAAAAAACAGCTGCAGCGTCTATACTATTCATTTTTTCAGGAAATGTCATTCTTGGGAAGTTGTTTAAAATTACTTTTTCTGCAACTTTGCTTTACATTGTCCTTTTAAAATATTTATATTTACGGCGTTATTTGGAAAAACCCATTTTTTGGCAGCCATTTTCCAATATGGCGGCCAAATGCCCACGTGGACAGGTTATCACCCTAGTGCATTTTGATATTGGACAGGTTACCTATATGATCCACTTGAGTGATTCTCCATACATTGAAATGGTCACAGAACCACCCTCAGCAACTCGATTAAGTTCCCCCCGAAAATATCATTACCTTTATTTTCACATTATAGTAGACCTCGTCAGAACTGGCGGTGGGCACTACCTGACAAGTACCCCAGAGTTACGAGCTGGCACCCCCAAGTAACAAACTTCGCACAGCCGAAAAGCTGAAGATTTATTCAGTGAAAGGTACAACAAAGGCAAATACTGCATGATGCTTAATGGGGATGGATAACATGCCTGGCAGCGACTATGGGTCCCAGACGATGAAACCCATTCCCCTGTGTAGTCATATAACGCAGGTAATGGGATGTGAAGACGGAAGTACTCCTCCATGATGCGTCTTCAAGTATTTCAGACTTATGTTGCTGTGAAAGGGCCAGGATATTGAGCTGGCTCGTAACTTGTGGGCCGTGACTCTAATGTTGTTCTCTGCACAGCTGATATTCTAATTTTCGTAGGCGGCAAATTTGACGCTTACCCAGCCGAAGCCATGAAACCAAAATTCTTCGTAGGCGTTAACTAAGACGGTCTTGATCTACGACGCAACCATCCTGGCCGAAGTCTTACCAAAATCTCTGATGAAAGAAAGGAAAAGCTGCGCCTGCCTTTTCGTATTTCATTGTTGTCTGTCTGTTAAATGAGAAGGGCCCGTACCAGACAGAAGAAAAGTTCTGGGTCATCCCCAAGAATAGAATGATGGTTGGGGTGGGAGGCTCACAAGGTTTCTGGGTTTTTGCCTGAAAGGAAGCTCTTGGTGTTAACAAAACTGCCATATGTTTGGGAGCAAAAGAGCAGTAAGTAGGATCGATGGAAAAGAGCCTGTACCTCACTGCATCGTAAACTGGCCGTAAGTAATCAAGCAGACTGTCATTCGGGGTAGCACGTTGATGTGAATTTCCTAGAAGCTCATGAGGGAGTTTAAAACGATAGAGAAGTCCCAGTCTGGAAAGATGCGGCGAGTTGCGCATCGTTCAATTTCGAAAGAATTGACGAGAGATAAGATACGGAAATCGCCGAGGAGGGCTGTCTTGCCTGCTACTTTAAAGACAAGAGTTCGGGGCAGAACGATAACTAAAATGGTGGAAGCTTTGAGGCCTTCTTACTTAAAAAGATGGGCAAATAAGATCATAAGTTCATGTAGAGGGGGATCGACTGGATTAATCTTCCTTGGGTGCCACTAACAAACCATTGTTGCCAGTGACTGTCGTAGATCCTGTAGGGTGAAGCGCGAATGGCTTTGCTTGCAATGCAAATGGCTTGTTCCTGAAGAACGCCTGCCTCCTGGATGAGTCGAACGATAGTAGCCACCCGTGTACTTGCAGGGTGCTGAGGAGTGGTGGAGCTGAATCTCTTGTTGTTGCAACAGGAGGTTTGGTAAGTCTGGAACCTTTCGTGGGCTGTTGATGAGAAGTTTTAACAACTGAGGCAACAAAGCCACTGCTGGCCGATTTGGAGCTATCAGCAGAAAGCTGCCTCGAGTTGACTCTATCTTCATCAGGACTTTAGGAAGAAGGTGGAACGGCAGGTAGAGGTAGGTGTAAAGGTTCCTCCACAACAGGGTGAGCGCATCTACTGTCCAAGCTTGATCTTTGGGAACTGGGCTGACGAAGCGGGGCAGTCTGGCATTATGCCTCGTGGCAAACAGCTCGATAAGTGGGGTGCCATACGTGGTGAACAGAGATCTGAAGGGCATATCTTTAGAGTCCATTCTCCTGTACGAATCTTGTGACGCAATAGGGAATCAGCAACGACATTCCGATTACCGGGAACATAGACAGATAGAATCATTGTACCCAGACTTACGAAAGATGGCAGACGTGACTTTGTGAGGCTGGCGGGATCTCGCCCTGGCCTCCTTTCATAGGTAAGAGACGGCAGTGGTGTTGTCTGCCTGGACCAGAACTACCTTCCCCAAATCCAGGTGGTGTAGGACGTTGAGAACAGCCTATAGTTCAAGGACGTTGATGGATCTTGGTGGTGGGCAGTCCATGACCCGAAGACTTTGTAATAACGGGCCGCCGAAAAACCTTCATTTTCACGGCGAACACTTTTTTTTTAGCGCCAAAACGCAAAAAGACCTCGGTCTTCGCCCCTCCGCCATTTACTCAATAATGGACTAAATCGGCCAAACTTGGAACCCCTTAATAGCCACACTCTCTAGGTACAGGCTGGGGAAAACCGAATCCCGGATTTCCTTCCAGAAGATTCTCTACACCAATTTGAAAATCACTCCACTTGAGTTTGAACGAACGCAACTACTATGAAAAATTTCCACTAAAATCAAAAACTGTCTTTTAACTTAACAGTTAACCATCCAATTTAATTAATGCGTTATAGCATTTATCTAAGCTAGTTTGTTTAATCTTTTTATATATTCTTTTGCTCCCAAAACGCTACCATTAGTCCGAAACAATTCGACATCGGCACTCTCACAGACACGGATTTTTGTGTAAATATTTTTGCTTTAAACCTCCGTCAAACTCCGACAGTGACCATCCGAATGTTACCACTAGCTTTTCCTTCAAGTAAACTGGTATCTTGAATAGATCTGTTCACTAAAGCAAACCCAAAGTCAATCTGTGCAACAAACTCCGTTCCCCCCCCCCCAACCTAGTTGTGGTGAATAACACTGCAGTCATACAGTTAAAGCTAGTAAAATTTAATAGTAATGCTTGATTCATTACATAAGCCTCTCTACCAAGCTTTAACATGAGCCATTTCACAAAATACTCCTGTAAATATACAATCCATAGTCAATATTTTAATGTAAAGGCCTTTACCAAAGTTCATGAGTTAAAACTCAATTTGGTCTATCTTTACATGTCCCTACTCCTTCAAACGGCTCTGCACCAAAATCCTTTGCCAAACCGACTTTTCCATTGTTCTCCTGGCCCTCCACCAATCAGACCCCCGTAGCTCTCCTCGGCCTCCGCGCTTTGGTCACCAAAATCCGATGCTTCAGCATAAAAAGCCCCAGTTGCCCTCCCTCTAGAGCTCAGTCAGCACAGCTCACAGATCTCAAAGCTAGAAAGGTCACGCCAGTCGGGAGTGGAGACGTCACGTCCGAGGATGCCCTGCCAGGCAAAATGGTAGTGGTTCGTATGTTTATAGTTTAGCTTTTGAAAGTTTATTTTCGCCCCCCCCCCCCCCCAATTCTAAATTCATAGTTTAAAACTTAAGTTCTAGCCTAGAAAAAATTAGGGTTGGCAATTTCTGGCCCCCTGCCTTCCAGAACGTCAGAGTGGTCCTCTTACTAAAAACCAAAACTTTTTCTTGTTTATTTTAAATGTAACTTTAATCTAAACAACTGACGGTTTGATCTTCATGCAAAATTCATTTGAGACATACTTCAATGGCTAACTTGTAAAATTGCCGAACTTTTTCATCTTAAGAGTTTTAGGAAAAATTCTGGGAGGTTGATCGTTTGTCTTAAACACTTAGAAACAAAACTGTGGACGGTAGATCTTCATGCGTGTTGAAACAAACTGTAGGAATAATTGTAACTAGCCGACGCTGTTCCATTTTTCGGGTGCCTCCGAGAGCACCCAGTATTACTTTTTCTACTAGAAAATTTGTGTCTTATTCAATAACGCAAAATGCTGTTGTTGTCTGTATTACGTGAATTACTAAATTGCAAATTCAAACTTGTTGCTTTTAATACTTTATTCAAAAGCTGTTCTAGTAAATATAAATGTAAAATGTTCTTTTCATATTACTTATGTTAAAACAAAACCAAGAGTTTTAAGCTTCAGTCCGTTTACTAAGTGATTAATTGTTTGAGTGTAAAATAAATACGTAGCCCATTTTTAGCTTTTATCCTCTGTTAAACAATTAAATAATTTCCACCGTTGGTGGCAGAGAAATACCAGTAGTATTCAGGTTAAGCCCCTATAGTTAGGGCACCGACGCTTCATTCCACATGCTGGGACAGTAGCCCAAACTGTGCTTATATCGAAAAAGTCGTTATAACCACCGCACAACCTTAAACTGAAACTCCATGTCCACCAATGATGTTGGGGGCGTTACAAGCACCTCAGCCGTCGTAGCGTCCGCCGTTACAACTTGATGGCAGTGGTGGAATGAACAGGTACTGTTCCCGTCAAGTGTCCCCCTCCCCCCCGCCATACTGCTAAGCAGAATTTCTAGAAGGATGCAAGCCACTTCCAACTAGGCGTCTGTGGTCCAGCCAAACGGCCACGAAGTAGATGCCTGTGATCCCGTAAGATACGATCACGAAGCAGAAGTCCGTACTGCCGTAAAATATCAATACAAACACTGCCCAACGACAACCACAACTGCCGGCGCCAGGAAGCAACAATTGCCGCTTCACCTGAGATGTCCACCAGACGTGCGATGGCCCAGACAAACCCGATGCTGTAGGAGGGTCCGTCCGTCCAGGAACCAGGAGCTCCCGTGCAAGCATTCAGTGGATTTTTGTGTGTGACCACCAAGGTCACAGTGGAATAGACTGCCCCAGGAAGTTTTAATTCAAGATTCATTGCGAGGTTTGTGTGCTACGGTGGAAACTGGAAGGACTTGACTGACCGTACAGCGATTGTACAAAATTGGGTAAGTGTGCATAGGATATGCTTAGAGGCCACCAAGCAGAGTGTTGTAGTTAGAAACATTTATGTATTTTAGCTATTCATATACCAGAGTGCTACGGGTCCTTAAAAGTGTATTTTTATGTACAATCTTGCTGGATTTAGGAGAGAAGTCTTTTAAATAATTCGCTCTGCTCAAAATTAACGTAAAATTATTATGCTGATGCATTTAATTTTGGTTTAAATATAAAAGCTTTATTTTGAACCCAATTAACGTTAAAAGTTAAAAAATGTCAAGACATGGATCTTGACGAGATAATGAAAGATATTCAATACAAAGACCTAAAAAAGGCTTGTACTAAACTTGGAGTAACTGTAAAAGAAACTAGGCATGAAACAGTCACAGTACTGAAAAATGCGCTAGAAGAAAATCTTTATGAGTTAAATGATCTCTATGATGAACTAGCTCCGGCTATCGAGAAAAGGGAAGCAACTATTCTCCAGAAAAAAGAATTAGCTGCTAAAGAGCAAGAGTTAGACCTGAAAACCAAGGAGCTTAGATTAAAAGCCCTAGAAATGGCCGATGCTGATAAACGTTGTGCCCACGAATTAGCTCTTAAAGATCAAGAGGCTCAAATTCGAGACTGAGACGCCTTACTTAGAGACCAAGAAAAAGATAAGGAGGCGCTACTTAAAGAAAAAGAGCCTAGACTTAAATAAAAGGAAGCTCAACTTGCCACACAGTTACGTGAGCAAGAAGCATTAATCAAAGAACGTTTTAATACCCAAGAATTAGCAAAACTTGACAAGCAGCTTGAACTAGCCAGGCTAAATGTTGCTACGTTAAATCTTAACCCGTCTCCAAACGGAGTTAACGGTGCTCCCCCAGCTCAACCAAGTCCAGTTCCAAAACAGGGTAAAGTTGCAGACGTGGTTCGTCTTATAAATAGGTGGGCGCCAAAAACTGAAATTAACAGTTTCTTTAAGCTATTTGAACGGACCATGACTAGTCAAAAGATCCCTAAGGACCAATGGACTACAGGTTTATTACCCCTCATGGGTGACGTATTAATTAAAGTTTGTGACCAGATTTCTGATACAGAAATGCAGGACTACAAAATTGTCAAAGTTAAATTGCTTGCCCGTTTTGTTCAGACTAAAGTCTTTACAATCCCAATTTCGTTCGTTAGAGAAAGAGCCTGACCAATAATATCACGATCACGCTTTTGAACTAGAAACTTTATTTACTAGATGGTTTGCTTTAGCTAAAGTTAACCGTGATTTCAACAAAGTTGTAAATCTAATGCGCTTAGAGCAATTTTATACATCTTGCCCTAACCAACTTAGAAAGTCGATCCCTGACCAAATTAAATTAGGTACGTTGGCTGAAGCAGCCCAGTTATGTGACGAGTTATAACTAGAAATAAGCAGATCGCTAACGAAACTGCTACCCGTTCTGTCAAACCACAGCACAGTACTGTGCAGTTAAGTCAAGGTTCTAAACCTTCGAACCACAACCGTCGTGGTAACAACAGCAACCACAACTCGACAGCTACGCCGGCTGGATCTGTCGAAGTAAAAGCAGACCACCCTAGTCAGGACTCTGCCAGTAGCGAAAGCGCTAGTCTTAACACTAACCCTAATATAGATAGTTAGGCGTTGCTACATTTGCAACTCCCCCCAACATTTCTGTAGTGAATGTCCGGAACGTAACTCTAAACCTCAAGCAGCAAACGCATGTTTTCTCGTCAGAAAAAATGCCAGTGAGATTCTACAGTCTAGAACCCTAGATGGTAGCACAGGAAAATTTTATGCGATTCCGGAAGTTCAGTTTCCCTTTGTTAACGCTAAACTAACTAAAAACTGGCCCCGTTTAAAACGAAAAGTTCGATGTCAAACTGCCTTGAGTAGCCAGGTATTTGAGTTGCCCCAAGTGAATTTAAGCTTTAAACTAACTGACGGCACAATAGTAAAATCCGTAGCGTGTGTTACAACAGTCAACACTTCGATCTTTGATGTCGTTTTGGGCGTCCCAGGGATAAACTATTTAAACCTAACTCGCAGACCAGTAACCACCCCGCCCCGTGATTTTCCTTCCGGCCGAGGTAGCAACTCTCCCCGTCAGGTACAGCACGCGCCAATCAAAAAACCGCTCACGTAGGCAAACCCCGATCAGCCCCGTGGGATTGGTCAAGTATGAATTAGGCAGTAATGAGGCGATAGCATCTCAACCAAATGTCTTTCAGCCATCGCGTGCAGATGGAAGGAGCCTGCTCAAGCCTTCTGCAATAAAAACGCCTTATCTAAGTAAGATAAAATGAAGTTTGTCAGCAAATGATGTAAACAACAGTTCAGTCATGTCCGAAACCAGGAATTAGCGAATTTAGCTTTTCCGAGTGGCTTAAGTTACGTAGCGGATCGTCCCCTAATCTAAAGTTAGAACCGAGCCATTCTGCCAAACCAAACGTTGGCAGTAAACGTGTTCCCCTTAAATGCTTTGATTTTTTTCCAGAGTTCTGTAGAGTAAAATTGCCTGAGTTTAATTTAACTTAACTTCAGTGTGACAGTGTTTAAATCAAACTTAAATAGTTTTTTTCCCCGTTCCTTTTTAAAAGTAGGACCGATGTTTTAGTGTGGATTCTATATCAGTCTGGGGTGGAAGTTGAGGCCTAATTATAACTATAGTACTGAATAGGTGTTCCCAGTGAAACGGAGGTTGTAAAACCTAACCTAATGTAGTTTTTTCTCTAAAATGAGTTTTTTTTTTCAATTAAACACGAAAATCTAACCCTGTTTTTTCCCGTGCAAGTTTCTTTCTAAATAGTGAGTAGTTTGTCGCTACAACCGTGGCTCCGTCTAGGAGCAACCAAAACTAAATAGTATATTTGCTGAATTTTAAATCCTAAAACTTCAGAGTCTAATGTACAAACCTGGAAAGTATCTTGTGAATACTGCTGCGTTACGCAGGTGTTTTTTTTTTTGTTAAAACTTAATTTCAGTACAAATTGACTGAAATTTTTATCTTCATTTTTAATTTTGTTACGTGGTTTGTTGGAAGTACGTCCACAATAAAAGCAACTTCCAGTTAATTCATGTTTTGGCCTTCACACCTAAATTTTAAGTGCCTATGCTTTACTCTCCGTCATTATCAACGTTTCCCTGTGTGGGAAAATAATTACAGAGATTGTAACGACACTAATTAAATATTCATTAGGAATATTCTATGGGTGTTGTAACTTGTCCCCGGTTAGCTCCTCCTTAAGTTTTCTACGAAATGGCTTTCTTTAAAAATAGCTGTCTGTCTACCCCTCTGCGAAAAAAGATAGCCGTGTTCATAAGGTTGTTGCGTTTTTATCCATAAAATCCTCCAGCGTTGTACTATTATGTTTTAAGTTATGGGTTATACCTAAAAACCCTTCAGTGTCCAAATTCAAAATGTAAACCAAGTTGTCTAGTAACCTTAAACCATTCTAGTGGTATTAATTGCTGTTAAATAGAGCCGGTATTCTTCTATGCGTTCACAGAATACCCTTTTCTAACCGCTATCGCTAGGTTAAGGGTGGATGGCGAGGTGTTTTTGGCAGTTTCACAGCTAAAAAAAATCTGCAATTTGAAATAATCCGGGCTCGTATGAACAATTCAGTAGCGGGATACCTCATTTGACAGTTTTCTTTTACACCCAAAATAACTTTGTAACTTTTGTAAACACAAAAATCAGTTTTTTTAAACTTTAAATGTCGTCTTTTGCCCCATTTTCTGAATGTTTGTACGATTTTCCTGCACGAAGCAGCGCGGACAGCATTTAGTTAATGGCTGCAAAAAGCAGTGTTTATAACTTGTAACTTTTATTTTTACTTAAAGTTTTCTACAGGTGTGCAGAATATGCCAGAACGCTAGAACGAGGTTCGCGAGAAATTTCCGAGAACTGTGGAAATTCACTAAAAATTGGCTTACCTACATGGTGAAAGGCGGCGGAAATTTGAAAAATCTTTAAGAAAATTTTTTTGGAAATTTTATCCAGTAAGAATTTTATGCAACCCTGGTTTTCTAAGCCACAAAAACGTTGGTCCCCCAAAAATTCAAAACGGCGAAGTCAATATTTTTTGTAAACAGTGTGATTTATTTTGTGCCAATTTTTTTTTATAGTTTGGCGGTCTTGTTTTTGCATATCTTGTGTGCACTAACCCTTCTGTTCTATCTTTTATTCAGAGTTCTAAGGAACCCTGAATAAAATCCTGTGCGTGGGGGCGTGTAATAACGGGCCGCCGAAAAAACCTTCGTTTTCACGGCTAACACTTTTTTTTTCTTGAGCGCCAAAATGCAAAAAGACCTCGGTCTTCTCCCCTTCGCTATTCCCTCAATAATGGACTAAATCGGCCAACTTGGAACCCCTTAATAGCTACAGGCTGGGGAAAACCGAATCCCGAATTTCCTTCCAGAAGATTCTCTACACCAATTTGAAAATCACTCCAAATTAACCGCAGCGCTCAACACTTCCGGCCGCCATTATGGAAAACTCTTTGTACATTTGTATTCTATTTTTATTGTGCTTTTCGGGCAGAAAGCCAACCCACACTAGCTTAGTTGTGCCTTAGGAGGGGCTGCCTTCGGGTACTTAACCTCAAATACATGTGGATACAGACATTTAAAGTGTGATATTTTTTATTGTGTTTGAACGATCGCAACTACTATGAAAGATTTCCACTAAGATCAAAAACTGTCTTTTAACTTAACAGTTAACCATCCAACTTAATTAATGCGTTATAGCATTTTTCTAAGCTAGTTTGTTCAATTTTTTTATATATTCTTTTGCTCCCAGAACGCTACCATTAGTCCGAAACAATTCGACATCGGCATTCTCACGGGCACGAATTTTTGTGGAAATATTTTTGCTTTAAATCTCCATCAAACTCCGACAGTAACCATCCGAATGTTACCACTAGCTTTTCCTTCAATTAAACTTGTATCTTGAAAAGATCTGTTCACCAAAGCAAACCCAAAGTCAATCTGTGCAACAAACTTCGTTTCTCCTCCCCCCCCCCCCCCAAATATTCAATCCATAGTCAATATTTTAATGTAAAGGCCTTTCCCAAATTCATGAGTTAAAACTCAATTTGGCCTATCTTTACATGTACCTCCTAAACTGTGCTTATATCGTAAAAGTCGTTATAACCACCGAAAAACCTTAAACTGAAACTCTATGTCAACCAATGATGTCGGAGGCGTTACAAGCACCTCAGCCGTCGTAGCGTCCGCCGTTACAATTTTATGTGTGCCCCCCATCCCTCCAGGAAAGCATCCGTCAGAAGGAGGATATCTGGCTGGGGCTCAAGTAATGGAACCGTCTGAGAGAGAACAAGGATGTGCGACCACCACAGGAGAGTGCTGACTGGAAAGGTTGAGTCCATGGGACAACAGGTGACGTCTGGTCGCGAGGATTTTCCCCAATTGCCGATATAAAAGTGATGAAACGGCAGTCTCATCCCGCCCGTAAGGAACTAGATTTGTTAGAGTCCAGTTTGCCTATGAGGGAATTGAATTCTGGAAGAGTGTGGTGAGAGGACTGTCGGAACGAGTGTATTGTCGAAAGAAGATCTATGATCCTGTCTGGAGATGGCATGATTGTTGCAGTCACTAGGTTGAAAGCGACAACCAAAAAAAAGAAAGACCGGCCTGGAATAAAACATGACTTGGAGAGGTTGATGTCGAAGCCTAATTGGGCGAGTAGAAACATGGTGAAATCAAGGTTTCGAAGAAGCATGGTACGGATTTGATTAAGCATGGTGCGGATTTGATATCATGGGAGACATGGCGTGAAAGGTGGCAAAGCAGGCTTTCTTAAACATCTGGTTAACGAGAAAGGATAGGCGCTGGACTGTTTACTTCAGACGACAGCTTTTCGCATAATTCATCGGCAGCGGTGTTGAGGACGTCGGCCTGAGATGCTGCTCATAGACTGAGCCGTAAGATCTTGTCGTTGTCATGGAGGACAGCTGAGGGGACTGAAACTTTCTTAGAGGTAAGCAGGGCGGTCCAAAGTCCAACTTTGCTTTGGCAGTCAATAAATTCTGACTGCGGATATGTGTCAGAATTCCTTGGGTTGACTGAACCGTCACCGAAAAACCGAAAAGCCGAAAGAACCAAGCTTCTTGGCCAGGTGAAGGCGGGCGAGGGTCTCTGTCAAGTTCGAGAAGGTCTCCTTTCCTTAGAAGGAGGCATCCATTGCGAAGAATGGTCGCAAGGAGCGTGGTGGATTGGCCTCACACAGAGCGTCATTGAGTAGTCTGGTCACGCTGATCAAAGCCAACGCCGGTGGAACGCCGCCTGTCTTCATCTTTCTTAAGAAGGTCCGAAAGTGGAATACCAGAAGGATCTTCTTCATCCTGGTAGATTGAAGTGAAATGAGTGTGGCAAGAGTCGAGGTCCTGGCTAGAATTCTGGTCGTGCAAGGTGTCTTCGGGAGCGACAGGCGAAAGGATGGAAGCTGCAGGGGAGTGGAACTGTCACTCAGCTACTGCAGAAACTAATTCAGTGTCCACGTCACTGTCGTTGGCCGGAGACCGGCACGGTAAAGGTCGCGAGGGTGGATTCCCGGGGCGACAAAAGGCAGACGACAGATCAGATAATTCTAGATGAGTACTGTCAATGGGCCAAGAGCCATGGTGACACTTGGGAGAAGACTGGGCTACAGAGGAGGAGCACTGTCGCTTTCTAAGTGTTTGGCCCGACCTGGCAGTCGTAACCCAATCTGGGGTATAGGACTCATTATGTAGAAAACGGGCAACAGGTCGAGGTGAACGCTGCTTGTACTGGAAAAACAAATCCATTAGGTGAATTTGATCCCTAGAAAAAGGCTCACTAGCCAGTGCAGAGGGCCGAGCGAAAGACGACTCTTCCAATTGGGGAGAGGAGCGCCAGTAGGCTAAACAAGAGCCCTGTCATTTCGTCGAGACTTGACTTGTCGTTTCAACTTGGAATATGTTTCCTTGACTCTGCAGAGCTCCATCTGGAATACTTGGAGGGCCGGAGTGAGAGAGACGGAAGACGTAGTAGCAGTGGGACCAGCAGGAACCGATGGAAGCGGGGGCGACAAATGCTGCAGGGAGTCAGTGACGACACATGATGTGCCGGCGAAAGAAGACAGGCTGCCGAAAATTCCGACAATCCTGGAGCTGGAGACGAAAGGCCGACGACAGACGGAACCGGCGATAGCTCGGCCAGAGGAGAGGCCTTTCATGAAACAGCTGTATCTTTCATTTAATCCCAATTATGTTAGTGGATCTTAATTAAAACTTACATACCAGTTGTTGTAAAGTCAGGAATTATGATACACATAGCGCTGTAGTATCTTCTATAGCATGCATAAACGGCCTAATAGAACTTAAATCACAAATTTCGGCCAGAAGGATGGTACGGTAAGGATGGTACGGTAAGGATGGTACGCCAGAAGGATGGTACGGTTAAACATGGTACGCTATTTACCAAAATTGTCCCTTGATTGTCGCAAATCAGGGTGCGAATTTTCGGTGGTCTTTTATCTTTTTGACAGATCTCCCACCTTCCTCAGGCACTTCGTTTGGCTTTCCGTTTCTCCACAGCCTTCATGTGTTCTCGAACTCGGGTGCTAATTCGACGTTTGGTTTCGCCCACATAGATGGCGTCGCAGTCCGAGCACGGGATAGCATATACCGCTGCCTTGTTCTGCGGGAGGCTGCAGAGAACCTCGGGGTCATCCGAGGGGGGAGGAGGGGCAGTTGTAGTGTCCGTTGTTAGGTGTAGTTCCTGGCAAGTCGGTGGAATCACAGATCCGACGTTCTTGCTCCGAGTTCTAGTGTTGTATCGGTGGTTGACCCGCGTAGCTCCAGAGAAAGTTCCCTTGGTCCTGGCAGAGGTTCCTCGAGGAGAAGGGGTAGCAGCAGGAGGGTGCGGTGGCCCAGTATCTGGAGGTGGTGGAGGCGTCGGCGAAGGAGCTGAGGTGTGGGTCTGCTTCTTCTTTGGTTGCAGCAGTGATTTCAGATTCAGGGGGGTTGCGAAAAAAACACCGGACACCTCCACGGGAGAGGATTCGCTTCACACGGTCTCCCTTGC
Organism: Lithobius niger; assembly: GCA_023313725.1. Lineage (NCBI taxonomy): Eukaryota > Metazoa > Arthropoda > Chilopoda > Lithobiomorpha > Lithobiidae > Lithobius > Lithobius niger. The sequence goes on from JAHWFP010065269.1 coordinate 83,810, forward strand.
TGGGGCAATAGGACACAACTTGGAAAGGCGCTGGTGACTGCATGACTGGAGACTGGTTTTCCCGCCATCTCCTAGCCTTAGCGATGGCCTTATTAATCAGGCGTGCAGGAAAACCTAGATTGAGAAATTTCTCCTTGGCTTGGAGGAAGTGCTTGGTTGCATCTGCGTTGGACATCGTTCGATACTTGATCCGTACCATCTCGTTATCGAGCACAGCGAGGAGTTGTGACTTGGGATGCCCGGAGTGGTATGGAATCATCCTAGTGCTCTGGGTAGGCTTGGTGTACGGTTCCCAGACAACAGAGTTGCCTCGTCGATGGACTAGAACGTCCAGAAAAGGAAGGCATCCGCGTTGCTCAACCTCCGACGTAAACTCAAGACAGCTGCTCCAGTTGTTCAAGGTATGCTTGACAGGTTCAAGACGGTCTTCGGGAAGCGCAGTGAAGGTATCATCAATATATCTAGTCCACACTCGAAGTTCGGGGTGAGAGGACAAAACGTGGGCATCTAGAAACTGAAGCACAATCTACGCCAGACACTGTGAACTTGAGTACCCAATGGGGGTGCCTCGGGTCTGTTGGAATAACTCTTTGCGGAAACTCACAAGATGTTTGACAGGAGGGTCTTGAGGATGCGTCTGTCCAGCTCAAATTCTCTGTCATCAACATCGAGTTTACGGGCGGATTGGTCGAACATCTCCAGAATGAACTTGTGGCTAAGACTTGGGAACAACGCACAGACATCAAAGGATGTGAGGAGGTCTCCAGGTTGGAGACGAAGCTAGCTGAGGATCTTCGTGAATTGGAGGGTATTGGAAAGAAGACTAGTGGCCCCACAAATATTTCTCCAACCGAGGACTAAGGAACCAGTCAAGCCGCTGGGCAGGCCCTCCTTTTGCAGAAGTGATGAGCCTGAGTGGCGCTCCCTCTTTATGGATTTTAACCTGGGCAAACACCTGGGGTAGCTTCGAGTCAGGATCAGGACGGAGCCTGGTTCCTTGAATTTCAGAGATCAGGCCATCATTGACAAGTTGGGCAATGCTCGTGGTGAGGCTCTGGTGGAATCTGTTACCAAGATTATAGAGCACAGGGGTGTACAGTCCTGAATTTTGGAGTTCTTCCAGCACTTTGGAATCGTACTCAATCCTGTCCATGACGATGGTGGTGTTCGCTTTGTCGGCCCTTGTGATCACAATCTTATCATTGTCTCGCAGAGATCGGAGCGCAAGAACCTGTGCAGGGGTTAAGTTGTCCTTCTGCTGGGTGCTGTTAGTCAGAGTTTTTTTCGCAACCGCCCGAATCTGAAATCACTCCTGCAACCAAAGAAGAAGCAGACCCACACCCCAGCTCCTTCGCCGACGCCTCCACCACCTCCAGATACTGGGCCACCGCACCCTCCTGCTGCTACCCCTTCTCCTCGAGGAACCTCTGCCAGGACCAAGGGAACTTTCTCTGGAGCTACGCGGGTCAACCACCGATACAACACTAGAACTCAGAGCAAGAACGTCGGTCCTGTGATTCCACCGACTTGCCAGGAACTACACCTAACAACGGACACTACAACTGCCCCTCCTCCCCCCTCGGATGACCCCGAGGTTCTCTGCAGCCTCCCGCAGAACAAGGCAGCGGTATATGCTATCCCGTGCTCGGACTGCGACGCCATCTATGTGGGCGAAACCAAACGTCGAATTAGCACCCGAGTTCGAGAGCACATGAAGGTTGTGGAGAAACAGAAAGCCAAACAAAGTGCAGTTGCTGCTCACTACATCTCCAAAAATCACGAAATTCCTTGGAAGAGAACCACAATGCTTCTGAAATCTGACACACAGTCTGAGCCACATCTTCGAGCTTTGGAAAGCATCTCCATCCATCACTTCCAGAATGCCAAAAAATCTCTCATGAACAACCAAGAAGCCTCACATTGCGATGTCAATCGGATTATAACACCAGAATTGACACAACGATTGAATTGCAAGTGGAAAGCGCTCCTCCCTCCTATCTCTTCCCAAGCTCCACAGATGGAGCCACTGCTCGCCGCATCTTATCCCTCCTCCCAAACCGGAAGCACAAACACGTGCGGGAAATTCAAAACAACTTCCCGTTTCTCCAAGTCAAAAGGCGTTCAACGCTCGAAGTGCCTGAGGAAGGTGGGAGATCTGTCAAAAAGATAAAAGACCACCGAAAATTCGAACCCTGATTTGCGACAATCAAGGGACAATTTTGGTAAATAGCGTACCATGTTTAATTAATAATAATATAATATAAAATTTGTTGCGACAGCAACGGGTCTGGCAAGGACCGGGGGGTCACTAACAGCCAGCTCTAGGAAAGGTGTACACAAACTGGCCTAGGAATGGTGATCAGAATAGGTTTGGGGACACGAATGCCTTACCACCTTGGTTAAACCTGCCAGGGACCTAAAGGTCCCCGATGGCATCGCCAAACGTGTGGGACATGGGAAAGGTGTGAAGATGGTTAAAAGGCCCAAACAGTACACCAAAAAAGTAAAAACATTTTGTTTAAAAATAGTAAAATAATGCTACGATGAATGTTTTAAAACTAATGCACCCACATAGCGGGATATGTCATCACTTGGTAAAAAAAAAATTAAAATAAAATAAAAAAGAAATACTTAAAATAACCAACCAGATAGAATAAGGTGGGAATAACGAACCAGGTTATTTCTGTTACCAAGTAAAACTATGAACCTTTCGGCCTGTCGTGTTTTAGAAGGATTAATTTTACGAAAAATATGAATAGAACCTTTCTGAAGGAAATTTTATTCTAAACATAATTGGTAACCAGTTTATTTTCGATCAGATGAATGGTTTAGGCGCTAGAAGCAGAAAACTGTTTTTTGGTCGCCATTTTTGGACGCCATCTTGAATTCCGGGTTTAGGAGGAGAAATTAGACTTGACACCGGGCAGATTCGGATTCAGCATGCTCAAATTAGGTTAAAATTGTCCGGTGCCAAAATGTCTCAATATTTGCTGTTGAACTCATTTTAGACCGTCTTTTTTGGGAAAAGTCGTCTTGTCTATGATGATTGAGTGAGATCCTCAATCACCGTGGCAACTGCTCAGTCTTCCGGACACAACACCGACAACGACCACAGAGCAGTACATACAGAAGTTCTCACAAGAAATGGACAAGACAAGAAAATTGGACGCGGCACATCTAGCTGAAGTAGCAAGTGTGCCGAAGAACACCGAATAAGAGAGGGGAACTTGTGAAGATAAGGAATCACGTCCAGTCTAATGCGGAGAAAGGCATCACCACGAAACTACAACCCATATACACGTCACCGTACTGTGTAACGAAGAAAATTAGCAATGTCACAAACTGTTTGACTTCAATAAATGACCAGTCCGACACAGCAGTGTGCAACATAGCAAATTTTAATAGCAAAGGTGACTACGGAGAGGCGTCAGGCCAAAGCCAACCAACAACCAATAGCATCATAAGAGACAGGAGACTTCAAATGAAGCAGCGCCTCTACAAACACAAGTAGCACAGCCTGATCACGACGCAGAACCTGATGACTCGTCCAAGACTCTGCAGACACCAGCTCGGAAAGTGACCCAGACTGGTCCCCACAACATGAGCGGCAACTTGACTCGGAAAAGGATGTCTTCACCAAAAAATTGGCAGGCGCACATGGCACTGCTGTCGACCAACCAAGTTGCAAGAAGAACCAACCACCCAACACGACTCGATGACTGAGTGATTTCTTCAAGGCGACGTTGCACCGTTCCAGGAAGTGCTCATCCGGAAATGGTCAGCTTTACTTGGATTGGAAGTCAACGGGGAATGGGAGGAACCTATGTGCCTATGTTCTACGAAGTCAACGAGAAGACAGGAGTTACGCAATTTGACGCCACAGTGACTGACTGACTGAAGGCGGTAAACGGAAACTGAATTTATTCGGAATGATGCGGTCATGTCCTGGTCAAGCTGTGAATTGTTAGAAATCCTACACATTTTCGAAGCGTTTACCTTACTGTGTTTTGTGAAAGCCAGTCAAACAAAATTCGTTGGTTTTCAATACCGCAGTTTAACTGGGTTGGCAAACAAGTGAAACGACCAAAACGGAACTTAACGGAAACTTTTCCTCACCCTGTGACACGATCTTCCCCTTACCCAATTCCCGCACTGCTGGACATCAGTAGATGGACAATCAAGAAAAAGTGTGCCGCTTCTGTGGGTTTTCCACACTCAGACTGATTGTGAACTCCGCAACTTTTTCTCCTGTTACCAACGGACAATCTGTGCAAACAGTAACTAGTGCATCAATTCACCAACAAGAACCGTGAAACTGTACTTCAGGCTCTTTAACCCCTGAGCTTTGAGGAGTTATTGGGAATAGGCTACTTCTCCAGGAAGGTGGTGGGCCTGTCAGGGTATGCTCCTCGAGGCAGCCTTCCCCTGACAGCGCACACCTCTCATCTCAGTGCTCGCTTGACTCAAGACAGTTGAGGCTTTCAGCCAGCCAGGCTTGGAAGCGTCTACCAGTTTGACTGCATTAAATTCGAGTTTCCATCCAGAAATGGCCTCTTTGCAATTCATCATTTGCCAAGGGAGGAGCATCCAGGAATAGAGAGGAAAGGGATCCTCACAGATTTGAAATGTTTTAAAAGAAAATGGCATTCATCATGTGAAAATAATTCCATACCGAGCCAAGGAAAATGGAAGTGCTGAGGTACTCGTGAAATGTAGAAATGGTGCTTAAATGTAGAAATGGCAGTGTGTAATTTTCTAATTCAGTTTCGAAAGGCCCCGCACGCTACCATAAAACCGACACCATCACAGCTGTAGCTCGAGAGAAATGCGTGGACACATTTATCAATCATGGTGCCTTCGACTAACAACAAAGCTATTCAAAATAATGAACGTCAGGTTTGACCAACATCACATCATTGTAAACTAACCTTTTAAGTTGGAGCTCCAGTGTACTGTTGAGACATTCGTCCAAATACCAAAACTCGATCGCAATGTGGCACAATTATATCAAAAGATTCTATATCGCGAAATATCACGTAAAAATTAAGTCAGGTTTGGTCTAGCAAAAACACAGCGATGTGTTAAAGGAGCGAGTTCCGGGAGAGAACGAAGTTTTCGGAAATTACGCCACCTTCCGATATGTGGCAGAGTAACTAGCTTTTTTAGTTGGGGAAGGGAGCAACCGGGCAGAGAAATGTAGAAAGAATTACACCAACATCTGATAATTGATGTTTGTCACAGCCAAGAGCCAGTTTAATTGCTTTGCCTACAACTTCTGAAACGTTTCCAAGCACAACAGCCAATAAATAACAAGGTTAACACCTGTAAAAACTAGTTTTCATCGTAAAGATGTTAGCAACACTGATTTTCGGTCACAACTATCGCCAGAAGGGTGCTGAGAGAGATGTGCGTTTAAGGTTAGGCACAGCCTCACTGGTCGCAACGCCCTCGCTGCATAAAGAGGCGCCGCCAAGTGCAAGTACAGACCTTTTTTTGCCGTCAACATTTAGCAGGGAACTATGAGAGGGAAACCCGAACTTCAACACATGTGAGAAAGCACCAAAATGTATGACCCTTTAGGCACATTTGACTGTGACTTGGGCAGCCAACTATGATTCATTATGTGTACATCTTTATAAGTTTGTACATAGTTAAGAAGGAATTTTGCATGCTATTACGAAATGGTTCATACGTGTAGTATCTCTTAAGTAATAGCTAGCGGGGTACTAGAATAGGTTGTAAATAATACTATTTATTATTAAAATGTCCAACTGGTTGCGGGTTTGAAAGAAAAAAGGTTTATTATAACTATGGTTAAAATAGTGCTTAAGTTTTTTAAAAAAATGAGATGGGTAGTTGGAATTGTTTTGGGGGTGGGGGGGGGGGAGAGACTATAGAAATATAAATTTTAAAATGTAAAATGAGGTCAGGTCACTCTCACAATTTAGTGGGGATGAGCTGAAGTATTTGTGGTGGGCACACCTCTGTGTGCTCTACCTTTGGCTGCTTACTCCCTTGTTGTTAGGGCAGTTATAATATCTTCTTTGCTTGCACCCCAGCCAGGTCTGCCACCTGTATTGATTAAATAGCTATGTAAAGAGACCACAGCCTTGCAGCTGACGCTGCCCAATTACCATCTAAATGTGTCTTAGTATCCTTCATTCCCCAAACCAAAAGTGAAATACGTTGGAGTTGTATGATGGCGCAGTGAGGTTTATGAGGGAAACCCTGGCGACGAGAGAAGTTTTTAATAGCCAAAGAATCCAATGGAAGAAGGTGGGCTCCTTATTTAGTGTTGGAATGAAGGAGAATTGAAGTCTTCCCAAGCTATCTAGTGATTTTTTCCGCGGTGGTGCTCAGCCATACCATGCACCCATGGGTTCTTTGATCCTTTCCTTGAACCGTCTTTTAGTTCTCCAATACAGATTGCTTCGCAGTTATTGCAAGGAACCTAATATGCAACTTTGCTAATGGCGCTCGTGTTTGAAGGGGGGCAGAGTGGTTCCTTCATCTTCTATTTCAGGTTCAGTAGCCTCAGGAAGTGACTTCGGTGTGTGTGTGGGGGGGGGGGGGAAGAGTTTAGCTTGCTTGACTTGTTCTTGGCATTCGTTGTTGCAAGACTTCCGAAGAAGGAGAATGGTTATTTCTCCGAAAATTTAAGTGAACCGACTATTTGGTGCATTTTTCTTATTCAAATTATGTCATTTTACAAAAAAAATGATAACACAATTGCCACCAACTAGTCTTCAACACTGTTCTTATTTAAATTTTTGAAGAGTTAGACCTCTCTTCTTCTTCAGAAAACCACGAAAAAATCGTTGGTACAGTAGTTGGTAATTTGAATTCAAGGTCAAACCGACAACTCTTGTTATGTAGCCTACAAGCTTTTTCATTTTTTTCGTGGTTTTCTGAAGAAGAGAGGTCTAACTCTTCGAAAATTTAAATAAGAACAGTGTTGAAGACTAGTTGGTGGCAATTGTGTTATAATTTTTTTGTAAAATGTCCAGATTTAGACACTGTGATCGCCGATTACCGGTATTTCGCATCAAATTATGTCATATCGCCACTGTTATAGCCGGTTGCTGGTTTTCACAAATCATTTTTCAATGCTAATGAATGTTTACTTTTTATATATGAAACAAAGACCTCATATTCAAGACCTATCAGAAAAAGAAAAGACAACTGATGGGACTCAAACCCAGGACCGCCACATACCACGCTGGCACTGATAGCACAGTTGTAGATTGCCTGGCTTAGTATGCGCAGGAATTCATGGGTTCGAGCCCCAGACAGGGTAGGTGGTTTTCCTTTCTTTCTCAGATTAGTGTATCTTGTAATTTGACAAGGTCAGTCTTTAATGCTGACTACTTACTTCGTCAATCTTTAATTTGTGATTTATTGTTTATTTACTTTAGGTTCTTCTGTCATGTTTCTGATCAAATTTTAATAATGGGTTAATAAATATTTAGTATTGGCTTCCGTAATAAGCATCATAGCTTACTAACAAACAAGAACGGAAAAGCAGTGACAGCATGTTGTGGATAGCGAACAATACTAACCCACAGTGTTTCATATTGGGAGGCCTGTCCATTCGACAAGCTATTTTTATTCGAAGATCCTGATCTTGTGCATTCTTTGGTACTGTCATTCTGTGCCATTCAGGAGCTTTTGAACCTAGTGCTGTTGGATGATGAATAACCTGAAATGGAACATACAGCTTAGTTATAATTATGCTCTACAAAAGCAGAAATACCACTTCTTTCATGCAACGCTCACTCATTTGGCCATTTATCAACAACCATACTAAATAAACTACTTACTGATTATGAAAGGCTCATGGTGGATTGATACTAAGAAGCTGCGAAAGTTTCCCGATCACCCATACATGAAACAAACTGCTTTCACGTGTTAAATCATTTAAAATTACAGTTATCCATAGTGTTGCAGTGGGCCTCATCTTGTTTGTTTTTGTTTTTTTTTTTTTTGGGGGGGGGGGGGGGGGGGAAGTGGCCATTTGTAGATACTGTACCTGTAAATAGCCACTACTTTTTTTTTTTCAAATATTAGAAATTGTTATAAACTTCAGTATTATATTTATTTGTTTATAATTTAAAATATAATTTAAAAATTAGTCCATTTACACAAGCCAATTTATCTTCTTTTGTTACCTTTGTCTGTGTGGTAGTGTTCAGCGGTACCACGTATCTTGCATGACAGTACTATGCTAGATTTTATACCACGGTACTCTGTACTTGACGGTACTTTTGCAAAGGTTTAATTCTGAAAATCTCCTTTGAGAGTGTCCATAAATTACATAATGCTATAAGGAGTCAGGGGAAAGTCTTTGGAGGCATAAAACTTCGTACGAGGTGGGAGGGATAACATTTTTGTGTAGCACACTGCTAATTAATGGAAATTATTTAATAAATTAATCAATGAAAGTAATCGACAACATCCGCAAATTTTTTTATTTAATTAGTTTATTCACATATTTTTTATATTTATTAATGGTGTAGAAATGATGCGAAGTTGCAGCTTTTACCGCCTTAGTTCCTAGTATAAGGATTCATGCAAAGCAAAGCATACAACAAAATTCATGCAAAGCATACATCAGTCAATGCAGGAAGTAGAGGTCATGATAAAAGTGCGCCGATAAAAAACTGATCGTTGACATTACCGGGGGTGGACGGGAGAGATCAGCATTACGTCATTTATGGATGCCCCCTTTCCTGCTACTTTACACAATTAACATGGGCTAATGGTAAAGAATAATAAAAACGGACAATTGTTGTATTATTACATAAGTCATAGAGATATGCGGTTTTAATATTTTCGGTTCGATTCCATTTCGGGAAAGGACACCTCGATTTCGATTATAATTAGATTTCGATATTCACTTTTTCCCTTTTCAATTTAAACTATTTTGTTTTACAAATCTAGACACACGCTAGTGTGTCGCGCCAAGTTAGGCAACAAACATCACAAGAAACATCGCATCAATTCAATTGTCGAGGTTGTAAACCATTGTAGCGCGACACCATTGCGTCAGTGTCTTATATCTTGAAGCATAGTTGAGCACATTTCAGGTACTTGGGGAAAAATAATAATGCGGTACAAAAGCTTAAATTGTGTTGAAATCGTGAGCAATGACCCCACCTCACAAAAATTAACTCGTGTAGGAATGCCAGCTAAGCTGGTTTCAATGCAAAATCGGACCCTCAATAACGTTGTAAATGTGTTACATGTTACTAGCTAGCCAGCTACTAGCTAGGTAGTCTGCTCATCCCCGTGTTAATTTCCATTGGGTGATTATTCATTGATACCGATATAACGGGAAGGCTTCCAGCTATGAAATTGGACGAATGGGTGCAGCACAATACAAACTGCATATCTTTTATGGTTTGGAGCCTAAGGGCGTAACAGGAATGGCGTGGGAGTGCGCGTAAGTACGAAAATATTGTTATAACCATTGTTAGTATTGTCGGCATCGTCTCTCATTGGACGGCCAAAGTTTGGACAATGAGAACGTGTACACTGACGTGCGTGCCTAGACACACACTAGTGTATCACGATAAATCTAAATGTTGCAAAGAAATTGTATTCACGTACAATTCACGAAAAATAAACCAACTGTAATAACAAAGTCAAAAACTGGTAAAGAGACCACCAAGTTGATAGTGGTTCGGCCCTTCAAAGGAGTGATATCAACACACCAAATTAACTAAATAAAACAAATTACAACAAAATTAAAACCAAACCAAAAACCTATAAAGAGGTGACTAAGTTGAGAATGGTTCGGCCTATAGGCAAAAGATAGTAGCAAATTGTTGAAACCAATTTCTTGTTGAAGTGGCACTTTCTTTCACATCTGCACAGTAGAGGAGTTGAGTCAATACACAATTTAAAAAAAAGGAGTGATATATCAAAACCAAAACTGGTTAAAGGGGCTGCCAGCTTTCAAAGGAGTGATATCAACACACCAAAACATTCGCCAACTTAATCGCACCGAATAATACTTTGGACGTTAAATGAAAACTTGAACATTGATAACGAAAGTAGCAATGTTCCAGTTTTCATTTAACTTTCGAACTATTAAGCGGTGCGATTAACTTGGCGAATGTTTTAGTGTGTTGATATCACTCCTTTGAAGGGCCGAACCATTCGGAACTTGGCGGCCCCTTTAACCAGTTTTGGTTTTTGATATGATTGTATCAAGCCTTTGAAAAAATTGTGAAGTTTCAGTAATTACATTCCTGTACGCCAATTTTACTCAAATACTTGAAAACTAAACTTTGAATTGTGTGTTCATTTATTACGTAAAACTACATTTGGTATTAACACAAAGTTAGAAAGCAAGCTCTCACCTTCCCCCACCCCCCTTTTGAATAGGGGCATGTTTTCGGGCAATGGCTGCACTATTTTAGCAATGGTTAACATGGTACCGTACGTAGTTGCCACATAAAAGTAATTACAAATTTTTGACTAAAGTTAATGTGTTACTTGATTCTAATTTTTATGTTAAACTTTATTTGAGGGTATTATTTGTTGAAGAAAATTATCTTTTTACTCCATGGGGTCTCGTTACTACATGGGAATCTCGTTAATCGTTAGGAATCTCGTTACACCACGATAATCGAATTTTTCGATTTTGATTTGGACAGATTCGATTCGATTTCAACAACGTAATAAAATCGAAATCGAAATCGAATGGAAAGTTTCGATTTTCGCACAGTCCTCATTGCCTAGGATGACTTATACTCACAGTTCGATTCGCAAAACCAAAAGTCAAAAGATTTTTTTCAGAGGTTTTAACCTCAAAACTTGCGAATTTTCGACAACCTTTACTGATTGTCTTCTTCAAGCAGCCACCCACACTCACAATCCTTCCAAACCCAACGAACTTCTAAAATTCAAAACTCCCTCCTCTTCACATCACAGTAGGCCTTGAGTCAGCATTTCAAGCTGGGGTTGGCACTGCTCATAGTCAATGTTTCTTCATCTGTTTCTTCCTCCGTAGTTGGTGGTGCGAGGAGGAATTTCTTCCCGCTTGCTTGCAGCCTAGTTTTGAATTGGGGTGTCACCATGTTACTAATAATTTTATAGGCTGGTTCTTGTGTGTTCAGTAGTTTTATTGACATGTGTCTACACTACTGAATGGCCATTGATTCTAAGGCACGGAGGTGTGCCCCCTTGCCGGAATCCGCCTTGAGCAAGATTTTAGTCTGCTTCCAGTCGATCTGGTGTTTAGATTTCTTGCAATGCATGGCCACTGCATTACTTTTGTTTTCTTCAAGGGTGGCTTTCCGTTCCAGTGCTCCTAAGTTTTAACGCAAATCCAACGTTTTGTCTCTGCAATGTACCCACTTGGGCACCCTCTGCATGGGATCCAATAGACTACCCTGGTGGTATTGGGTAGTCTATCGAAGTCAGAGTCTTCTTCCACCCCTCCTCTCGTGCTTTCCTGTTCTGGTTGCCGATCTTCATCTTCATTCGTCTCTCGGGCTCTTACCGTCCTCGACCTGGTTTGGTATTGGTGTTGGTGGTGTTGTCTCGCATCTTCCGCCTCATCCTGCTCTCCAGTGTTATTGGCCCCAAGTCTGCCAGTAGTGGAGTTTGGCTTTTCTTTTTCTTCTTGCTTCAAAATCTTACTTCCAAGCAGTTTTCTGATGTTTGTGGGATTGCGGAAAAAACAGGTTATCCATACTTTAGCCAGGGCTTTTTTAACCCTATCTCCTCCCTTAGGAAAATAACTGACAACCTCAACCGGACTCTCATTGGGTGAGTCTTTCGGCTTCATTTGGCACAAGGGGTCTTTCCAGGTTTTGGCTTTCTGAATAGCGTCATTCACGGCTCTAGCAGGGTACCCAAGGGCTAAATAATTTTCTTTCGCTCTTTCAAACCACCCACTGCCTTCCGTCACTTTCATCAGTCGGCTCCGGATCCACATTTCTCCTTTCATGATAGCCAACAACTGGGATTTCGGGTGACCCGATGAAAACTCAATTCCCCGGTCCGTTTGAGTTGGTTTTACGTACAGTTCCCAGAATAGCTTGCCCTTCTTCCCTCTGCTCTTGGACTGCTGACTCAGGCTTACTGTGATGTGAAGAGGAGGGAGTTTTGAATTTTGGAAATTGGTTGGGTTTGGAAAGATTGTGAGTGTGGGTGTGGTGGCTTAACTGCCTGAAGAAGTCAACCAGTAAAGGTTGTCGAAAATTTGCAAGTTTCGAGGTTAAAACCTTTGAAAAAAATCTTTGACTTTTGGTTTTGCATGATCGAACTGTGAGTGTAAGTCACGAATTTGAACCAAAGTAGAAATGCTGAGTCGACCAATTTTTCAGTATTCAAAAATACCTAAGATGGTAAAACCACTAAGTTTTTTTATATTCTTTTTTTTTTGTTTAATTCAGCCTCCCTTAAGATCAGGGCCGCAGCCATTTACCCACAGTGGAAACTAATCTTGCCAAGTGTTCTAGTGTATTCAGAGAGCAATAACCAGAGTGCAAAATATGCAGTTGACCGTCGCAACTTAACTAGTTCTTGGTACCGAACATTTTACCCACAGCGACCTCTGTGAATGCTGTGGCCTGGCTACTGCCCTGCATCAGGTAAATAGATTGTTTCCTTCTCTTGCTACTTTATCACATTAGCCCAATATTTTCGCGTCTTCCTTCCTCCCACTTTTGGTTTTTCAGCTCGAAACACGCATTCATTTAAGTGTTTATCGGCAAGGCGCTCCATGACATCATCTGACACAGGAAATATACAGAAAACATCAACTGCGATTTTTGATCATTAGTTCTGCTTATAACACAAAAAAAGAGAGAATTGCTGCAATGGCTAAACTCCCTTTCTATTGCTTAAACGAAAATTGAAGATTCTACAAGAGAACTTGTCCTCGCAGGAGAAACTGAATTCTCGGAGTTGAATCCGACGAAAATGTGTTACTCGGTGGGATCCTTCCCTGCCTTACGGCACTTTGTAACCTGTTGTTTTGCGTCATTTCCGTTTGGAAATGCATGCAAAATTTACGTCAATTCCACTCTTACTTCCCCTCCGACCTGTTCCGTCTCTTATACACTACTCCTTTTCGTCCGCGGCATGCGCCGCAAGATTCCGTAGCAGTGAGGGGGGTGGGTCAGCAACGTAACACAGTTTCGTCGGATTCTACTCTGAGAACTCAGAATCTCCAGCGAGAACAAATTCTCTGGTAGAATCTTCAATTCTCATTTGTAGCATCCTCCTCACTGTATTACTCATTGGAAGAGTTTCAAAATGTGCTAAGCACTATGACACAGAATCCTTGCCCAATAACCATATAATCGGTGCGCATGGGTCCATCAACGTCAACTGCACCGACCCACAGGCTCTAGAAATCCGTGGCTGCCGAAGATCATCCCGGCTGGGCAACACCATCGGCCCAGACCCAGGCGTTGCTCGTAGCAGAATGAACCAGGGCACCATCTCCCCTGCCGGCACCATGATCATTGCACACCAGACTCCGTCTTCCATGAGCTTGCGTACACTGTAGTGGCGGACGCTACGACGGCTGAGGTGCTTGTAGCGCCCCCGACATCCTTGGTTGACGAGTACTTCTTAGCATTAGGTTTTGTGGTTATTACGACTTTTTACGACAATAACACCAAGGGCGGATCCAGAACGAAGTCTTGGAGGGGGCCGCAGGGTGATTTTTCTACGTTTTCATGCATTTTCCCTGTAATTTAAGTGCTTTTTTGCAACAATTTCGGCAATTTTTCCTAGTTTATTTGTCTTGGAGGGGGCCGCAGCCCCCTCGGCCCCTCCCTTGGATCCGCCCTTGAATAACACAGCATGGGCTTGGGGGATGGAGCGTCGGTGTCCTATTCTAGGCCTAACCTTAATGCTACCGGTAATTACACTGCCACCAACGGTGGATTATTTAACTGTTTAAACGAAGTATAAAAGCTAAAAGGGCTACATAATAGTTTACACTTAAAAACAATTAATCTACTAGGGAACGAACCTGAGGTTTAAAAACTCTTGGTTTTTATTTTAAAACATCAGAATGATAAGAAATAACACTTTTACATTTAGTTCACTAGTTTCAGCTTTTGACAAGTTTGGCAAAAACAATTTGACAGAATTTACATTAGAAATTCACTTTTTCAACAAGAACAACAAGGTTGATTCTTAAACACTTAATTTAGACAACGAAAAGCATTTTTATCTTGGGTCCCAATCCTGGAATACCCAGCAACCTGAACCGCGTCCGCTAAGTTACAACTATATTTGACAACTGTAGTTTTCAAGTCTTCCCACAGTTATTTTTCCTCGCGAGGATCAAACCGTCCCTTTGTTTACATTTAAGAAAAGAACAAAGAATGAAACTGGCTTTTTAGGAAGAGATGCCTACTCTAACATTATGGAGGTAAAGACCAGCAATGCCGATAAGGCTTACCAACCATAAAGACTCTAAGCTAGAGGTTAATTTAATTTAGACTATAAATTTTAGAATTGGGGGGTCCTAAAGATAAACTTCTAAAGGTAAACTAGTTACTTACAACCACTACCATTTTGCCCAGCATGGCAACCACGGACGTGACATCTCCACTCCCGACCGGCGTGACCCTTCTAGCTTGAGAGATCTGTGAGCCGTGCTCACCTGAGCAGCGCTCAGGGCTGTGCTGAGGATGCTTTGGGCAGGTGGGTTTTTATGCTACGAACCGGAAGTTCGCGCGGACGGGCAGGAGAGCTGCGGGGTCTGATTGGCTGAGGGCCAGGAGAACAATGGAAAGTGGGAGGAGAAGTCGGTATGGCAAAGGGTTTTGGTGCAGAGCCGTTTGAAGGAGTAGGGAATGGTTAGAGATCGGCCAAATTGAGTTTTCATCTCTTGAACTTTGGGAAAGGCCTTTGCATTGGGAAATTGATTATGGATTGATTATTTACAAATGCCTATCTTGAATTGGCTCTGGTTAAAGCTTAGTACTTTGGTTTGGGTAATACATAAAGTATTACTATTAAATTTTACAAGCTTTAACTGGAAACTGCAGTGTTATACACCACAACTAGTTTTGGCTGGGGGGGAAATTGAGGATTCGAAGTTTTATGCACAGGTTGACTTTCGGATTGCATGGGAACAGATCTTTTTTATAAAATATCTTTTGGTTTTAATAGCAGAGCAAGCTAGTAGTAACATTCGATGGGTCAGTCGGGTTTTGTAGAGAATTAAAGCAAAACATATATACACAAAAATTCGTGTCCAGTGATTGCCGATGTCTTTATACTTTGGACTAATGGTAGCGTTTTGGGGGCAAAATATTATAGTACATGCTGTTAGCGACAAAAAGTACCAAACATTTCAGTTCCGGCAACAAGTTGCATATTGCACATGGAAGTTGTACACACATTGTAGATTCTAAATCCACCGGGAGACACTTCCGGAAGTGACGACGTAATCCGTGATGACGTCATCAAAATGGCCACCGTTTGACATACTAAATGTCTATTATCTCCGGAACTAAGCGATCAATCCTAACATGCGACCTATTTATTTAAATTTTCTAAAAGAAATACCTGAACAATGTATGCCGTAAATCTATTAGTTTTTGTTTAATCTGAAGAAAAACATAATATGACTTCTGTGTGATATGTTAATTTTCCATTATCTCCGGAGCTAATCGATCAATCTTTTTGTGTGAGCAATCATTGGAAGTTAATTTAATTTCTAAAAGAAATACCTGAACAATGTATGCCGTAAATCTATTAGTTTCCACGTAATTTGAAGAAAAACACATTACGACGTCCTCAAAATGGCCACCTTGCGATATACTAAATCTTGTGTATCTCCGGAACTAATACATCAATCTTATAGTGCAACCTATCGTTGGAAAGATTAGTTAATTTGTTAGAAGAATTGCCAGCGCGTTGTTTGCTGTATGTATATTAGTTTTTGTTTAAAATGTAAAAAAACATATTACAGCGTCATAAAAATGACCGCCATACGAGATATTAATATGTGGTATCTCCGAAACGAATATATCAATCTTTTCCTGCGACCTATTGTTGGAAATATAATTTAATTTGCCAAAAGAACTGCAAGGACAATGTATGCCGTAAGTCTCTTTTGTTTAATTTGAAGGAAAACAAAATCTACACCAAATTATTGCCAGTTTATATGTGTAATTAAAGTTGGTTTTATTCGGCGTTTTGTTGTCTATAATGTATTCACTTGTGCTGTAATTGATAATATAGAACATAACACAGCCTTCATTATATCGGCGACTTCATTCCATGGAACAGGCATGTCTCATCTTTCTCCCACCAGTAGGTATGTCTTTGGCACCCAGTCTCAACCTACGACAATCAAAGAAAAAAGCAGAATAGGCTTGCCCACAAGTCTTCCTCGTACGACTAAATGTTCATGTGATGCACCGTTACCAATGGTAAATTACACCAAAGAAGAAAAAACCATTGAAACACCCGTGGAAATGATGAACTTGTCAGAATCAACCAGAAGCAAGGCTGACCACGAAGGTAATGTGTTATCCTGGGTAGCCTGCCATTCCCGTCAAAACATCCATGAACGTTTGAAAGGTAAATGCACATCAGCTCTGCTCCCACTATATGATGTGTCCTCATCCATGGTTCGCCGTGCCATGAACATTATAATGAGTACTAGCGGCTTCGCTCGCTCATTCCCCCCCCTCCCGTTATTAAGTTGCAGTTCGGTCGGTAGATGGCATCGTATGTTCGCGCTGCTGGACGTTGCGTTCTGGGCGCTGCAAATGCAGATGACTGCTTCGTATGTCCTGCTTGCTGCTGCTGCTGGCTGCTGCTGGCTGCCTTGCGGATTTAGTGTAATTATATATATAGATTCTTAAGAAGATTAATCCGTTACAGACACCTGTTTAAGGCCGATCAACAATCACAAAGTTGCACATAGAAATGGCTGTAATTTCAATGATTGGTTTTGAGGTAGGAAGTAGTGGTGACTAGAATGCAAAACTTTGTTCAGGCCTTTGTTGCAACACCAGGAAGGGCAGACATCGCATGTAAAACAAAGTAAGTACGCACACAAGGTGAGCATCGCAGGCCATCATATTCTGCAGAATGAGGTTATCAGAATCACGGTGATGACATGACAGTCCAGACAATCGTTTAAGGGGAGGCAACATGAATTGGCTGAATTGATAGTCTGGGGTGGATGACAACTGATAGGATAACGTAGCCTCTATAGACTTAAAAGTGTACTAAGAGAGGTACGAATGAATGAATGAATTTGTTTATTCGGGAGCCTCGGCCCAAAGCCACATAACCCCACACAAAAGTATGCAACATTACAGCAACGACTCAGACTACATGAAAACTAATCAGACACCCAGAGAAATCAAGTACGGGGAAGGACAGAAAGTGGAAGAGCGGGGGAACATGGAACCGTGGACACAGCTAGTCACACACGAACACCTGTTTTCTTGACAAAGCTGATGATAGCATTCATCCTGGCTCTCATGCGCACTGTCGACTGGAAAGAGGAGAAAGCCCTCTAGACTTCAGTTTGGATGCAGGAAGTCATCCAAGAGGCGATCAGAGGCCGTGCACTCTAGAAGAAAGTGCTTTGGAGTCTGCGGGTGACCACAATCTGGACACACCGCAGATGCCAACCACCCCACCCTGTGACGGTGTGCTGCTAACAAATAATGCCCCGTGCGATGGCGGGAAAGCACGCCGCGAGCGGCATGTCATCTAGGGGAGATGACAAAAAGCAATACGGCTGCAGAGCATACAGAGCACTCCCACTGACAGCAGCTGCCCATTCTGATACCCATTTCGTCATGGACAACGAAGCGCAGGCCGTCTAGCCACAGGATGAGAAACAGGCACAATCGTTTCCGCCATCGACTCAGCAGCCACTCTGGCGAGACCATATGCTTGCTCCTCACCGGAACACCTCCCATGCCCTTTAAACCACCGGAGACGCATAATACTCCGCTGGAGCGCTGCATGGATCTTCAAGCTAACCTCAAAGATGATCGGATCTCCAAAATCATGCCGCTCAATGGCCCGTCGCAAAGTCGTAATAGCACTTCGTGAGTCCGACCACAGTGGAAGATTGCAGCTGGATATCCAATCCCACGTCCAGTGCCACAGAAATGGCACACATTTCACATATGGTGCTAGATGCAAGAGACTGGAGCTTCCTACCGCAAAACAACTTCAAGGATGGAACAACCACCCCTACACCTGACACAACAACAATGACAATGACTTTCCTGTACACTACCGTGTGCCTGGAAGGCCACTGCTCAAGTGACGCACTGTGAACAATACGACACAGCTTTAATTATTTACAGTTTCCAAAAAAACCACATACTATAAAGCAGCAATAATTACATGCATTTTATGTTTTCCTTCACATTAAACAAAAACTAAATTATTTACGGGATACATTGTTCAGGCATTTCCTTTAGAAGATTAAATTATCTCTCCAACGATAGGTCGCAAGATAAGATTGATCAATTAGATCCGGAGATACACGAGATTTAGTATATTGCATGGTCGCCATTTTGAGGCTGTCATAATGTGCTTTCCTACAAAGTACGCAGAAACTAATAGATTTACGGCGTACATTGTTCGGCATTTCTTTTAGCAAATTAAATTACCTTTCCAACGATAGTCCGCACGAAAAGATTAATCGATTAGTTCCAGAGATAATTGGGAATTAGTATATCCCACAGCTATCATATTATGTTTTTCTTCAGATTAGAAAAAAAACTAGAAATTTAACTTGTTAAAATTGGTTTTTACTATCATAAAATTACTTACCTTCAGTATTCATGCTAAATTCGCTTAATTTGGCTTTTCCCATGCTCAACAAAAATTTTTTCCAAAATTTGACTTCAACGTTAGTTGCACTTTTTCACCGCCAGGCGCGCTGCGCAGTATCACTGCTACAGCCGCCTGCCTCCGTGGGAAAAACCCCATTCGCTTTGAACCTTTCTTGTTCTTTAGCGGGGAGGCGGGCGGGTTATACTGAAGGTAAGTAATTTTATGATAGTAAAAACCAATTTTAACAAGTTAAAATTCTAGTTTCTTACTATCTGCAAATTACTTACCTTCAGTATTCATGCTGACTTTGTCGGTACGGTGGTGGGTATACTCATTCCCTACCTTTCTAATATTATTATTGATTTTTTTTTTTTTTTTTTTTTTTTTTTTAACACTAAGCCTACTTATTCTAGATTATGCATTATGACATTACTCACCTCCTTCCTCTTTAACTGTGTTGGTCCTCCTTGGCCAACCACATTTTCTCCTTGTTCATCCTTGTTCTCCTTGTTCTCCTTGTACATCCTTGTTGTTTACCGGAACCTCTTCGTTCCAGCAACCACATGTTGGGCCACCACATCTGCTCCACTCTCTCCACTCGTGTCCCTAAGGTAGTGTTTTATGAAAGTGTTCTTGTTTTTCCACTTACACGCGGCCACTACCTCGTCTAGTGGTGTGCCCCTGCCGTAAGCCCATGACGCCGATAGTGCTCTCAGTTCATGTGCTCTTACTTTTGTCGGAATGTCTTCATGATCCGGGCTTGTCTCGTACGCCCTTCTGATCACCTGGCAAATCCAATTGCCCAGCTTGAAAGGTGTCACCTGCTTAGGACTTACTTCTCCTGTCGACTTGTCGATGTCTAAGAATAGGGGAGTTTTTTCTTTCACACTTGCACCTGTTCTTGTCCAGTCACTTGTTCTATCTAGATAATGTCTCAGTGCTCTTATGGGGCATTGAAGATTTTCATCGCTCCCTTTTGGCATTCCTAGGCCTATCGCCTGTATAATCACTGGGGATGGTGCTTTGTCTGGCTTCTGGTTCTTTGCCCTAAACTCAGCTGGAAAGATGAGGGACACAGAGGACCAGCTTTTCGAGAATATTATGTGCCCTTCTCCTCTGGAAAACGCTGCCACCTCACTTTGTCTTGCAGCTGATGCTAATGCAATTAGAAATACTGTTTTCTGTGTTAGCATGGTTATTGATGCTGACGCTAATGGCTCATATGGTGGAAGAGATAGGCTCGTAAGCACTAGTGGCAGACTCCATTTTGAAAAAAGGCTCTTGGTTCTTGGTCTTGCGTTTTCGAATGCCGTTATCAGCTTAGTCAGTATCGGATTGGTAACTATGTTCGATCCTCCCATGCATGTCAGCACCGAATTGATGGCTGATCTGTAGCCTTTTATAGATGTCGGGGACAGACCTTTTGCGAACAGCTCCTCTAGAAATTGAGTGATGTCGACTAATGGCGGGTTGCACGGGTCGCAGTTGTGTTCCTTAGCCCATTTGAACCATCTTCTCCACTTCCCTTCATATACGTCTGACGTTGACTTCCTAACTGCTTGTAGTAGTCTTTCCGCCACTTCTTTTGAAAAACCGTCGCTAGTTAGAGTCTTCCTTAAAGTAGCCAGCCTTGAAGGTGTAGAACTTCCGGTGCCGGGTGTATGGTTCTTCCCCCGTGTTGCGAAAGAAAACTGTCTGTTAACTGTAGCGTAACTGGCCCGTCTTTCTTCAGCTCCATTAAGTCCGGAAACCATGTGGCTGCCGGCCAATACGGTGCTACAAGAATGAACGACCCGGATGTCTCTCTCACCTTGTTCATGACTTGTTGCAGTAGACAGAAGGGGGGGAATGCATACACGCTCATCCCTTCCCAGGAAATTGATAGCGCATCCGTCGCCCATGCCATGGGATCCGGAAACGGGGAGATGTAGTTCTGTAGCTGCCTGTTCATCTTTGTAGCGAACAAGTCCACGTAGGGCTTCCCCCACTTCTCGAATAGCATTGCACATATCTTTGGGTCTAGCTGCCATTCCGTGGTTGGGATCTTGCTCCCCCTGGAGAGCTCGTCCGCCCATACATTTTGTCTTCCCGGAATGTGCCTCGGGAGGAGGTTTATCGAGTCTTGAACGTACACTTCCATTAACCTCGACGTTTCCGTCATCAGGCATCTGGAGTGAGTTCCTCCCCCATGTTTGATGTAGGCAATCGCGGTGGTATTGTCCGACATGATGCCCACATCTTTCCCTTTCAGCCATTTTCTCCACATCTGCACCGCCAGTCTCACTGCTCGTAATTCTAGCATGTTTATGTGCAACTTCTTTTCCTCCTGGCTCCACTTCCCTGAGATCATTGCATCTCCCAAGTGAGCTCCCCATCCGCTTGCGGAAGCATCTGAGAACAGGAGAACTTCCACCTCCGGTGCCTTGAGGCGCACTCCTGCTTGCAGGTGTCTTGTCTCTCTCCACCAACTTAGATCCGGCAGGTTTTCTAGGTTTATGATGTCCGTCCACGAGATCTGTGGCCACCATTCCTCTTTCCTGAACCAGTGGATCGGCTTTACCCTCCACTGGCCCATTGGCACCAATGCTGCATTTGAATCCAGAATGCCTATTACTGACGCCAAATCTCTGGCCGAGATTTCCGAAAGCTTGTCTAGATTTTTCAAGGCCGAAATTGTCTTCTCCACTCTTTCTCTGGACGGACGTACGGTGCAATTCACCAGGTTGAACTCCACCCCTAGAAACGTAAATCGTTGACTCGGGGTAAACCTTGACTTTTTGGTGTTGATCCCTAGTCCCAGTGCCTTGAAGAGGGACAAACATCTTTCCAACTGCTGAACGAGGGTGCTTGCCGAGAAGTGTCTTATCAGCCAGTCGTCTAGGTAAGCATGAGTTTTCACGCCTTCCTGATGTAGCAACGCTAGAACCGGCTTCATTGTTCTCGTGAAAACCTGGGGTGCTGTTGAGAGGCCGAATGGTAGCGTCAAAAACTGATAAGACACCCCTTCGTGACATAACCTGAACAGGTGTCTGACGTCTTTGTGCAAGGGAATGTGTAGATAGGCGTCCTCTAGATCTACTGCTACCGTAAATTCTCCTTCCCGCAAAGCATCTCTGATCTTCCCAATGGACTCCATCTTGAATTTTTCTTTGTGGATGTGGCCGTTGAGTCGTCTTAAATTGAAAATGGGGCGTGGGCCCCCCCCCCCCCCCTTTCGGAATTACTCTTGCCGGGCTCCAAAATCCCGGTGTGTTCTCCGGTGCGATTTCCAATGCGCCTTTTTCCAACAGCTTCACAATCTCTTCTTGAAGACCTGGCGTAGCTTGTTCTGTCCACCTCGGCGGTATGTTGGTCAACTTTGGCCACGACGAAAAGGGGGGGTAGTGCCTATTCTTCAGTGTCTCCAGTATGAATGGGTCTGAAGTTACTTTTTCCCACTCTGCCAAGTGTTTCGAGAGTCTTCCCCCCACCCGACGGTGAATGGGGGAAAACCTCTCCACTCTGTCAATACCTTCCACCTGGTCGTCGTCCTCTCCCCCTGCTCTGGCTTCTTCCTCTCTGACCAATCCCGCCCCTCCCTCTGCTCTGGGATGGGGCCTTCTCTCGAAAGGGCTGTTCTGGTTTGCGGTCGGTTCTGATGCTTCCCCTGCCACCTCTGCCTTCTTGTATCCCCATTCCTAGACCCTGGTTCGGGAACGGCGGGTACGGCCTCATCATGGTTCTTCCTCGGCCTCTCAATCCTCTCATTGACGAGGTTGCTGCTGTCGGAGTCTTTGTCTTGTCCTTCAGCTCTGGGGCTAACTGCAGCAGTTTGCCATCAAACAATTCCGTAGCACCATGGATAGGGAGAAGTCTTAATTGCCCAGCCACGTCTGTCGGGATGGTGGCGGCGGATTCTAGAAAAGCATCCCTCTTCCGAAAAACAGTGTTGAGGAGCAACCTGGATGACCAATTCAAGCTGTCCTGTTGGAAGGATGATGCCCTCTTCATCAGATGTAGGCATTCTCTGACCGTTTGGTGTTCCTTTAGATCGGGCTTCTCTTCCACCAGAGATTTTAAAGCTGCAACCGATGCCGAATAAGCTAGCTCTGCATGAGAGTTTGCCCGGATGCTGCATCTCAATAACGCCTCATCGTTGTCATATAACTGTATCGGTGTCCTAATGTAGGCTGGCGATTTTAGGGTCGAGTCTAGTTCCGGATCCATTCTTTCTGGAAAATATTCTGCTTCCACGAATGTCTTATATCTCTTCTTCGGTGGTGCCCCTTTTCCTGTTGCCGTGAAGAAGCACTTTGCGCACTTCGGATCATGGGGGGGCAATGGCTTACCAATCGAGATGGGTTGTTGGTCCTTCCTTGTCAGCGACTCTGTGTTCAGAAGTTGTCGAAAAGCGACCGCCGATTGAGGAAGGTGGTCCGGGGCTGCTTTTTCACAGCCTGTATTTGCTAACGTTTCCATAGGTGGGTCGTCAGGGTTGAACTCCGCCGGGGCCGCCTGTTTGCAAAAGGGTGACTCTTTCAAATATTTAAAAGTGAATCCTGCGAACGACTTCCAACTTATTAGTCCTGGCCCTTCTTCGAACGGATCCTCATTGTCTGTTGATTCCAGTTGCACAGGCTTTTGGGCGACTGTATGTCTCCAATGTTGCTCCTGTCTCCGTTGTTCCTCACTGAAGCTCCCACTTTCCTGGAAAATATCGTCTTCCTTGAATCGTATTTTCCTAAATTGTGCAGGCGAATCCTGTGTCGTCTGCTCTCTATCTCGTTTTCTCTCCTTGCCCTGAGGGTAATACTCCTGTTGTACCTCATACTCGTCATCATACTGACCCCCATCATGATCCACATAGCCTCCTTCACCGTAGTACTCATGTTGTTCCTCTCCTTCCTCTTCCAAATGTCTGTAGTATGGCGTCACTACTCTCATTGGTGAAGTTTGTTGTGCCTGCGAGCTCCTATCGCTTGTTCTCGGTGATGCGCACTGGTCTTCTTGTCCCTTGCGAACTGGCGAACCGCTCGCATCCCGTCGCGAACTGTGGGTCGCTGGCGAACTGTCTTCGCGTTGTTCTCCCCTCCGTGCACGCGATGGTGAGCGCCGCCCGCCTCCATCGCTATAGCGGATCGCCGGCGAACTGTGCACCGCCGGCGATCTGTTGTTTTGACCTGCAGAAATCACTTGTGCAATCGAACGCAACGGTATATCGTTCGCTCCTTGCGAAGTGTTACGATCTCCTGCCCACCCGCTTACCCCTTTCTTGGGTGCGGGTGTAGCGATCTTGCCACTGCACAACACTCTTCCCTGTCCGCTTTCCCTTTTCTCGGGAGCGGGCGGGAGTGGCAACACTTTCGAATGTTTTCCAACACCTTTCCCTTTATGTGATCCTTCACTTTTACTTAACTGAACAATCGTGGTGTTTTTCTCCTTATTTGATCGTGCCGTGACCACTTCATCCTCCTTCTTTGGTTTTTGCGCCTTTTCTCTGATCGCCGGCGAACCCTTTGTTCCCGTGCGCGGCGAACCTTTTGTCTGCGGTTGCTCTCGTTGCACTGACAGATCATTATTTAACTCCACGAGGTCTTTGTCTGTTGTCACTAAGTCTGGTTGCTGCGCCGTGTTAGTGGCAATTAATGCATTAACACTCGCGATTAGTCCTGCTAACTGAGTTTGGAATGACTGTTGCATTTCCCCCATTTTT
The DNA here is from genome assembly GCA_023313725.1 of Lithobius niger. Taxonomy (NCBI): domain Eukaryota; kingdom Metazoa; phylum Arthropoda; class Chilopoda; order Lithobiomorpha; family Lithobiidae; genus Lithobius; species Lithobius niger. Next base: position 108,303 of record JAHWFP010065269.1, read on the forward strand.
GTGTCCACGTGGCCAAGCACTTTATCGCTCACCTTTTGCTCCAATTTGTCCGCACGGGAATCTACTACCGAAATGGCTGTTTCTCTGGCTGCAATTACCATTGATCCCAACGATCGTTCTGGATAAATGGATTTTTCCCCCGTTTCGAAACCTTCGAAATCAGCTAACGATCCTGAAGTACCGCTTGCCAACTCCTTCATAAAAATGGGCGCATCGGGGTTTTTGCTCATTCCTGCCAAACGCACATCCAAACTTGACTTTTCTGCTTTCTTTTTGAGCTGCGCCTTCTTTTGATCGGAATGGCGCCAGGTGTATAAGATTTTCTTGACCGTCGCTGGTTTATGCAATTCACAGAGTTTACATAAGTTATTAACGAAATCACAGCCACGACAGCGCCTACACAACGGGTGTAAGTCCTTTGGTGTCTTTTGGCATTTGCATGAAGGAAAAACTCCGTCTCTCAACACTTCATTCACATTATCCACTTCTTCATCTCCTGTTTCCACTACTTCTTGTTCATTATTATCTTTTTCTGCCATTGTTAGATGGGAAAAAACCACACGCTCGATCTCACCTCGACGCGTGCTCAAAAGCGAATGGGGTTTTTCCCACAGAGGCAGGCGGCTGTAGCAGTGATACTGCGCAGCGCGCCTGGCGGTGAAAAAGTGCAACTAACGTTGAAGTCAAATTTTGGAAAAAATTTTTGTTGAGCATGGGAAAAGCCAAATTAAGCGAATTTAGCATGAATACTGAAGGTAAGTAATTTGCAGATAGTAAGAAACTAACAGATATATGGCATATATTGTTATGGCATTTCTTTTAGCAAATAAAATTATCTTTCCAACAATAGGTGGCACGATAGGATTGATCAATTAGTTCCGGAGATAATAGATTTAGTACATCGCATGGTGGCCATTTTGATGACGTCATCAAGGCTATACGTCGTCACTTCCGGGGTGTCTCCCGGCGGATTTGGAAACTACAATAAGTGAGCAGCTTCCATATGCAATATGCAGCTTGTTGCCGGAACTGAAATGTTTTTGCACTAACAGCATGGACTATTATTAATAAAGCATGAAAAGAATAAATAGATTAGCTTAGTGAATGCTATAACGCATTTAAGTTTAAGTCGAGCCGGAACGAAAACTTCCCATATGAGGGTAGTCAATGAGAAGGAAGGCCGGGTCAGACCAAGAATAACGCACAAAATAATTCAGCGAGGAACCGAGGTCGCAATTATGAGTAAAATAAAGGTTCATGTATAACATTCGTGAAGCAGTGAAAAAGCAGGGCCGGCGAGAGAATCCCAAGACTAATGGACCGGCGGGCCGGGTAAGACAAAGCATATTGCAGGGAATGTGTCCTTGAAGCCTGTAGTAGACTTGGAGTTAGAATAATGTGCATAATGGTATTGAAGGGCCTGAAATCCGAGCGCCACACCCTTGGCCTTATGTTGGTGTGGACAGCAGAAGGGACTGCTGAGGCCTTGACGCGCCGAGTGGGACATCCGGGGAGTAGGCAGTGGGTAAGCGAGGGGATTGAATGCGCAGTGTAGCCGGACCACACGGAAGTGAGCGGGTTTTGCGAACTTGCAGTAGAAAAGTGAGGAAGGAATCGGTGAAACCCAAGGTAGCTTGTGTCGGAGAAGAATGTAGTTTATTCACGGGGAGTGATTCTTCTGCTGCAATGTTCCGAGCTCGTCGGCGGGTGTGATGTTTGAAGCAAGGAGAAACAAATTTTCGCCACGAAGAGGAGTTGCAGAGGTGGCCGCGACCAACAAGACAGGAAAGCCCACTGGCCGCTATCCGGAGGTCCGTCAGGTCCGTTGAAAATGCTGCAGCCAAAGTAAGGAGGAGGGAAATAATTAAATTAACATTTTTCAGGGGTGCGAATAGAAATAAGGGCTGGGCTGGGCAGTCCTGCCGGCCAGCCTAGTCTTAATGTCATATAAGCGGAATGAAAAATGTACTTCTTGCAAGAAAAGGCCAGTATAATGTCATAAGCTGAGTAGTCACAAGGGCTTATTGGACGGTTTAACATGGGCGTATGTGATGCGGCTCCTAATGACTCCTTGTGATGTGTCCCCCCCCCCCCCCAATGATGCTCCCCAATGTGTCTCCCCAATGATGCTGGTCCGATTTGGCTAGTGTATGTAACGAATCGTGGGAAGGCGAGAGCAGGTGGGGAGGTAGGGATAAGTAAACCTTACAAGGTTCGTAATACGACCGAGCCATCCAGGGGTTACTAGACAGAAAATGGCTTGACAAGGTGAATTATGGGAGATAGTGACCAGGCTAAGAGGTCTGAAGATGATGAAGATTCATAGAAAAACATAAAGAGATGCGAGGCCGATTGGATACACTCCGTTTTGACCAATGTTTGTCGTGGCCTTCCTGACATCTAAGTGGTCGTTGTTACCTGGAGGTATAATGCCATGGTAGGCCAGCAAGCCCCAGTGAGCCTGAAATAGAGGCCGGTGAAGTCAGGCCTAGTGGGAAGGTAAAACGAAATGGTTGTCTTCGTTCGGAACAGGTTACAGACGAGATCGCGTGTTGAATAGCATGCAAAACTCGTGGCAAGAGGATCGCATCGAGAGGTAACAGAGCCTGCAATCAAGATCAAGGAGAGGCCAATGGGCAGATAGTCCATGGGGCCTCGGGTGTCCAAGTTGCGAACAGATGGGCCCGAACCCATCTTGCTGTGTAGTAAACTAAGGAAACGTAAGTGACGAGGCATAAAACCCGAAGCACAGGTCGGTCTTTTAAGCAAAGACTGAGATCGTTTGAGGAATGGACCGGCAGCTCGACTGGTATAGATGCAGATACATGGGCCCACGGATTGATGAGCCCCTGGGCCGTGGGCTGACGGGCCCGGTCCCATTATGAAACAAAAAGTAAAAGAAATACTGGTAATTATGAAGCAAGAGGCTCGTAGCGCTGTACCGGGCCTGGCCCTGTACAAGATGAGGATGAAGGAACACTGGACACAGGCAGAATTACGTCGGCAGAGGCGTAACGTAAAGATGCCAGATTATCCACGGTTGAAGAGCTTGGTACGGTGGACTAGGTGTGAGGTGCCTGAGAGGAAGACGGCAGCAGAGTTCAGCTGTTGGTATGGCAGATGGAACAGTTGCAGTGGCAACTTGACTCGAAACCAAAAGCTTGGTCTGCTGGGCAGTACGAGAAGACGAACTTTTAGCACGGAGCCCTTTCGTTTGCTTGTGCCTCCGTGGTGAAGTTGCAGGCTGTGAAGATGATGTGTCCATGTGCTATTGTGGTGCAGCAAACGAAGCCAGAGTAACAGAACCAGACTGCAAATGGGAAGGCGAAAGAAGTGCCGGCCCTGCGATCCTGTTACGTTTGGCAGAGCTGAAACGAGAGCTAGACGCTAGCGAGGTTGTTGCAAACTGCTTAGATGCCTTCAAAAGTTCTCTTTGCTTTTTGGCGGTACCGCTGCTCCTTGTCAACTTTGGATTTATGCTGCATCAACATTATCTTCTTCCACGTTGGCTCATCAATCATAAGGCAACTAGCACATGGGTTGGTGCAACAGTTACATGAACGATGTAGTCTGCAAACCTGATGTGGATCGATTCTAAGATCTTCCTGCGGCACATGAACACTTTTCTGGGATATGAGGCGGCAGCACCGAAGCAGGAGTCAAAGGCTGGTGATCACTGCGAGGAGAACTAGGAGAGGTTGGAACATTAAGACGGTGTTTACCCATGCCAAAGGCTGAGAATCCAGGCTGGTACAAAAGTAATCCAAGACGTATGGATATGAGAGTAGCAGCAACAACACAATCTGTGACAGACGCGATCTTTCTGCCCAAACACTGAGAAAGGGACTGTGGGAAGGAGTAGCTGGAAAGAGCTGTCAGTAGATGGCAGTGGAAATCCAGGGCCCAGCAAGACAGCCAGGTAGCACCGAATAGCAGAAGTAATAGACTGGCAAGGTGACAGTCTGTCTTGAGCGAGCCTGGAGCTTACGGAGGTAAAGATCCGGAACCAATCTGAGACGTTACATGTGCATTGACTGTGTAAACGTGGTCTTTTATTAGACACTCGTGGTGAGGCCACCTTGACACCGCCGAACAAAAACCTGAGGTCAGAAATCTTCGTTTTTCAACAAACATTTTTTTTTATTTGGCACTACCACACCAAAAAGACCTCACTACTTAAAAAGGCATATCTCCATGGAAAATGTAGCAAATCGGCCAATTCTTGCAGCCCTTAATAGACGAACACATCCTCTAACTTTCCACGGAAACATATCCGAAATTTCATCTCCGTTAAAAATTGTCATCACTAAGAAAAATTGCTGAAACTGTGTTGTAGCGAACTTCATTTCTGGTCGCCGTTTTCCAAACATTGTATATTTTGTATTTTATTCTTTCAGGCATAAAGCCAAAAACACTAGCTTAGTTGTGTTTTAGGAGGGGCTTCCATTTATGGTACTTAACCTCACATACATGTAAGGATACACACAATATTTTTTATTTGTAAAACGAGTGACGACTTATGTTATTTAAACAAAATGTCCGACTGTTAAAATTTCACTTTTCTGCTTCTGCAAAAAACTAAAATTAACTTAATTGCGTTATAGCATAATTAAATACTAAGCTGGTATATTTAACCTTAAATTTTTGTGCTCAAATGCACTTTGGTAAACTTAATTTCTTGCCATAAACCCTACCGAAGCTCTTCGTTTATGTTTGTGTATTTTTACGGACCCAGTGTTTATTTCATGTTTATTTTTAATTATCTCCGTCCAAACTCCGACCGTAGCTACCTCCCAATGAAAACAAACTAGCTTAGCTTTCCTTCAATTAAATTCATGTCTTGTAACACTAAAAACATTGTTAATAGAACTACTGTGAAATTCAAATTCAACTGTCAAATGGCTTATTCCCCCATGATCGCTTAATTTCACAAAGAAGACACTCTCACAGTCTTGCTAATTTTCAACAGTACCCCTACTGTTTTCATCAGGCCCTCCAGAGTTCAATTTAGGTCTCTGGTCACATCCTTGCTTGTTGTCAGTTGCTTGGATTTGAATTTGGTAGTTATCACAGCCTCCAGTATTTGCAAGGCATGGCCTACATTGTGGCCTCCCATACTTGCAAGGTATAGGGCCAATCTGGCCTCTGTTGATTCTCCACTTGTGCGCCAACCTCTCTCTTAAGTCTTTTCCTACTAAGTGTCCCACGTTGGGGTGTGATGGACCCTGGATATTCATAAGGGGGATCCCATTCTTTTCATGGTGTTGGATGGCTATAGATTCAAGGCAACGAAGATGATTGTCCCGTGCCGAATTAGAATGGATAAGCGTTTCTGTTCTTTTCCAACCAATCTCATGCTGTATGGCAGTACAATGGGCTGCAATGCCGCAATCTTCCGCCTCATTCCTAACATTGCCCATATGCTGGCCTAGCCGAGTTCCTCGTTTCACCCACATACACGGCACCACATCCATTGCACAGCACTCTATACACCCCTTCTCTGGTATTCAACACACTCTTCATAGCCTCTTCATCCCCCCCCCC
>JAHWFP010065270.1:0-18396 GCA_023313725.1 Lithobius niger
TTAAAAAAATCTAAATAAACTTCTGTTATCTTGATTAATTTTAAAAAATCGCCCTGCCCCTCCCCCAATAATAATGCAATACAAATTTTAATAAAACCCTATTGTCTTAATTAATAAAATCCCTGCCCTGCCCCCTGATAAAAATGCAATACATATTTTATCTTAATCATTCTGCTTACAATGAGTGCAGGTTGCAATACTCCAAGGCTTTACTCGAAACAAGAGAACGATCTGCGCATTCTGATGGGAGCGTTGGTTCCCAATATCGTCCGTATCGTGAAAGAACGAATACTTCCATATCTATCCCACCACTTAAAGATGATGGCAATTTTATCACTGAGCCACTTCTATTTTTTATAAAAACAGAATTGTGGGCAACGACTCTCAGCCACCAATGCCAAACAGTCAGATGGTAACTCGGTAGGTCCTGATAGTTTTTCATCATACCTTTTTAAAGAGATCAGATCCTTTATTTGTACCCCCTTGGCCCATATTTTTAAATTGTCTTTTTCTTCGGGTCCTTTGCCTACAATTTGGTCAACCGCCAATGTAATTCCAATTTTTAAAAAGGGTGATGCTGCAGATCCACACAACTATTGGCCTATTGTCTTGATGGCAGTACCATGCAAAATCATGGAAACCATCATTTGGGGCCATATGTCACTTACTCTGAAACTCACAAGCTGATTGGGAACGACCTATTTGGCTTTGTGAGTGGTTGCTCCACTACACATCAGCTGCTGGGGGCATTAGATCGGTGGACCGACACTCTAGACGTTGGTGTGCCATCGGATGTAGTACTTTTCGATTTTAAGAAAGCCTTTGAGTCTGTTGTTCACCGAAAATTCTCTTTAAGCTCAGATTTTATGGTTTTGATGGAGCACTCTTAATCTGGCTTGAGGCCTTTTTGCTTGGGCGTACCCAACGTGTGAAAATTAGAAACTTGTTTTCAGAACCAGTGCAGATTGTCAGTGGGGTTCCACAAGGATCGGTTTTAGGGCCATATCTATTCATTTTGTATTTAAATAACTTGTGTTGCAACCCAGTCAATGAAAGTCAGGAAATATTTGCTGATGACCTAAAGCTGCACTCTGCTATTGTAAACTCGACCTCAAAATATCAATTGCAACTCGAAATCACTTTTGTGGCCCGTTGGTCTGTGGATTGGTAGCTGCCTATTTTGTGGATTGGTAGCTGCACTATCTTTATGATAAGTGCAAATCCTTTTATATGGGACATTCTAATAGCTATCACTCATATGTTTTGAACCAGACCACTCTTCCGAGTGTTTGTTCAGTTAAGGATTTCGGTGTTTGGTTTGACTCCTCCTTAAAATTCACCACCCATTGTAATCACATAGTGGCAAATACTAATTGTCGTATCGGAATTGTAAACCAGATTTTTAATTCTGGCTGTGTAGAAACTAAAGTCCGTGCTCTTAAAGTTTATGTTCACCCGCTTTTAGAGTATGCTTCACAGGTTTGATCCCCTTACCTGCTGCGAGACATTGACCATTTGGAATCGGTGCAGCATCGTTTTACAAAGCGGCTGCCTGGCCTTGCGCAGCTGCCTTATTATCTGCGTTTGAAGCGTCTCGGGCTGGACTCTCTTGAACTGCGCCGACTTTAGGTTGACTTAATTTTGACATTTATAATTCTACGCAGCTTTCTGGAAATAGACTTACTATTCTTTGACCTTAGCCATGTTAGCAGGACTAGGGATCATAGTTCCAAATTACTTCTCCCCTCAGCCAGACTTAATTGCTGGAAGTACTTTTTTTCCATTAGGGTGGTCCTAGTGTGGAATGCTTTATCTGAGCGGATAGTTGTTGCTGCTTCCGTCAACAGCTTCAGACAACATCTTGACGAGTTTAACTTTGCCAAATTTTTGAAAAGACCCAATTATGTTGTCGCCTCCTAGTTGGGTGGTGATTGTCGGACTGGTGATGCCTAGTAATGCCCGCTTGTTCATGATCTTGTCTGTCCTGGTGACATGGCTTTTTTATTATGCTGAACTTTTTTTTTATTATTATTCTTGATTATGATTGACAATTGGTTTAGGCCAGGCTTTATATTGCGATGCATTTATTTTATTTTATTTATTTTTTAATTATTTTTTTTAAACATTGACAGTGGTTCGGCTTTTCCTTTCATTCGTCTCTCACGTTTGGCGTTTGGGGACCACTGTGTCCTGGTAGGTCTAACCTTGGTGGTAAGGCATTCGTGACCCCAATCCTATACCATCAACCCTTCCTTTGCAGCCGGGCAATCGTCTTCGTTTTAAACTTTTAAACTCTTAAATTTTGCAATTTTTAATGATTGTTTTAACTTCGGATGGCAGTTAGTGACCACCGGGTCCTTGTCATTCTGGTTGCGTTTGCAACAAACTTATTATTATTATTATTTGTATTATTAAAATCCTGTTATCTCAAAAAAATGTAAATAAATTTTAATAAAACCCCCCTCTCCCCAATAAAAGTGTAAATGAATATTTGTAATAAAAATCATAATTACCAAGAAAGATCAAAGTTATGTGCAGTCACACTAAGGCTCTAAGGTAATCGTCACTGGTATGGTTCCCAAAGACTTGGACAACAGATTTGACACATGCAGCTTTGGATTGATACTCCCTTCAATGTTTGGGTTAACTACTGGAAGGGGGGGGGGAAGGGGCCTGGTAATTTTCAGAGCTACTGTCGCATAGCATGTCAGTAATTCATTCCTTAAAATGAGGTAAAATTACATTAAAATTACAAAAATGTTTTTTTTATTTACAGTGTAAATTTTTTTATTATAAAATTATCGATTATGGTCCTATCGATCATTTGCCGTTAATCACATGTTCTGTTGATCATCTCTACTGTCGATCACATGTCATGTCGATCATTTGGTTATCGATTACCTGGTGTTGATCAGATGTCCATCGATAAGATAGGTGTCGATCACTTGTCCATGAGCCGAATTTATAGTATAAACCAGTGGTCCCCAAACTTTTCAAACTGCGGGCTGTGTAGCACAGTTGCATCTCTTTCGCGGGCCGTATTTTTCCTCGTCTGGTCTTAGTGAGTGCCAGCAGTGCCCATTCCCCCCCGGTGCAGGTAGGAGTGACATTGCCCCAATACCAAACAATGGTTATGTTGTATTTTTGTAAATTAAGATAACAGTATTTTTCCAACACCCTCTCCAAAGTTAGAGTTGCTCCTCACTAAACTCCCTACCATCCCCAAGGCTCCATTGTTGGAAACTGTCAGTTTACTTCTCTCTTGGCAATTTATCGATGTTGAGATTTAAAAGTGAAAACTCCAATGCCATTCCTGAACGAACTCACGATCTTTCAATTTTCGAAAAAGTAACCTTCACTTCAATCAGGGAAAAGGAAAATATACCTTCAACCATAAGCAACTGAAAAATCGTAATTTAGTGAAAATACAGCTTGGTCCAGATAAAAGTGCTTCGCGGGCCGCATCTGGCCCCAGGCCGTAGTTTGGAGACCCCTAGTATAAACAACAACTGCAGAAACATTTTTCTCCAGATGAAAAAATGAAGGAGATATTTAAATGCTTTGTCTAAAAATGTATACATTCAGTTATGCTCATTTTGAAATGGCGACTGCATATTTTAAAATGATATAAACATTAAATATTTACACCTTTTAAGTCATGGTCTCGGTTTCCTTTTGCTAATGTGAGAATCACTTTTAGGCAATCCCTTCCTTCGCTACTAAAAATGCAGTAACGTGGGCAAAAGGCTTGAAGTTTAACACACGTTACAAAAAAATAAAGTTTGCTGAAACAAAGAAACTGTGATTTATACACGTTTCTAGTCTAACTTACATTCGAATTATAGTCTTTAGTTTGTTGTATTTGCTGCTGGGCTTGTTTTTTTTTATGCGGGATATTCCCAGTTTTTAATGTGACTAAGCTTTTTGCTTGATTGTTTCCTTGTTTGCTTCCTCAAAACGTCGTAACCTATTTGATGTCGCCATGTGCACCTATCGGTCTTAATTTCTTTGTGTTTAACTATACATTTATCTCACTTACCATAAATCGGCCATTAAACGCCCATGCGCTTCTAAAATTAATTTCATAAAAAAGGGGGAGGGAGTGAAAAAGCTACAGCTACTACAAGACTTCTGGCCATCAGCTGTTTTTTGTGGGGTGGGGGTTTAGGCCTATTCCATCGTGGAAAAGTTGATTATTCACGTACGCAATCTGGGTTCAATCTATAATTAATACAATGCTTTTATTCACATTTATTCACAAATTTAGTTTATCAGATCGTCCTTCTTCCAATATCTACCATGATTCAAAATGAAAACTAATTTCTAACCATCACCAACCTTCAAAACACAGTGCGATTCAAGACCGGGAAGCGCCAAGCAGAGCAACGTCATAATGGACGCAGTGAACTGGATGTTTCAAGTGCTCAGTAGTGGATGAGTTGGCTGGTAGGTGGATCACGTGATCGTGCTTGCTCGCGTCTACTACTGGGCGCTTGAAATATCTAGTCCACCGCATCCGTTATGATGTTACTCTGCTTGGTGCTTCCCGGTCGTGAATCGCGTTTGAACGTTGGTAATGGCTAGAAATTCGTTTTAACTTTGGCTTATGTTAGATATTGGAATGAAGACGATCTAATAAACTAAATTTGAGAATAAATGAGAACAAAGGCATTGCGTTTTTGCTAGACTGAATCCAGATTACGCACGTCAATGATCGATCACTTGGCCTATAAATATTGCCGACTTCTCCGTGATTACAAACGCTCCCGTGACTCGTGTTGGATTAAATGTTGATTTCGTTAAATTTATGAACCTTTAAGTTAATTTTGCTGCAGAAAAACCAAGATTTAAAGGGATTAAACGTTGATTTTGTAAAATGTTTGAAGCTTTTAATCAATTTCTAGCAGAAACATGACGATTTGGGTGGCATTAACAAGGCTATTACAAGATTTCTGACCTCAAGGCATTTTTTGAGGGTGGGCATTAGCAAAGCCAGGGTGTTTAATAGGCGATTTACGGTATTACTTGAAACGTCACCAATGCCAACAAAGTGTGTTATTTCAGTTTAGGGCTAATGAATATTTCTTCATAGTGGATGTGTTACAGTTACTTTATTCTAATCATTCAATCATAACCATTAAAAACTTACGGTCGAATGGTTGGTTGGTCGGTTTGTTTATATATACGTCTTCTCCTCCGGAGGTAGGAAGGCTAGACATTTGAGAAAGGTCTCGAAAGACAGGAAGTTACTCCGGATATCGTTTAGGCGTATTTTCGTAGTTCTAGATAAAAGTTTTCCCCTCGAAAAAACAAAAAAAAACCATTTGGACCATTGTTGACACGAATTTTTCGAAGTTGATTGTTAGTTTCGGAATATCACATATTCCTGCTGAGAGGGTGGTCCACAATTGTTGTGCCACGTAGGCGGCGCGTGGTCCAGTATTGTTGTCGGTGGGATTATGGCCTGCAATCCGAATAGCTGTCATTCAAGAATGAGGCAAGTGCAGCTCACTCATGGGACGACTGTTGGGAGTTGTATTGTGGGTATTTCAAATTCAAACTGCCAATTTGGCCGTAAATTTAAATGAAATTATGTAAAGGTACGAAAAGATTAAATGATAAATGCAAATTAGGCCTACTCAAACAAACTAAATTGATAACAGAAAAGGGCGTTAGAAATATTTCTACGTTTGCATTTGTAAAACATCGATATTCGATCAATATGCCATTAGCTGGTGATCTACTCAACAGTCTATCATAATTATGGTAAACACGCATAATATCGGGGTATAATATCGTGCTGCGTGTATGCTGACTTCAGATGTAGGAAGGCTAAAAATGTGAGAAAGAAAGGAATGAAAATATTTCCACGTTTGCATTTGTAAAACATAGACATTCGTTCAATAGTGTGCTATTAGCTGGTGCTCTACTCAGCAATAGTCCAGCCTAATTGTGGTAAACACGAATAGTTTCTAGGTACGATTTCGCCTTGCACGAAATTTTTATATTAGTCAAAAATTATAGGCAACATGTGGTTGCTGTTTCAAAGCATCACACGTAGCGGGTAAGTACATGGCTTTTCAGTAAAAATTCTTAGAATTTGTGAAACAAGGAAACCCGTGTAAAGTCTGCAACATTTATTTGAATGAAAAAAAAATCTATACCAAGAGCGGCACAAAGGAGTTTGCATGATAAAATTACTTCAAACATGCAGCAACTCGTGTGCTACAGCATTGAAACGGCCTTGCAGCAGGGATGGCTAAGGCTTCCTCAAGCCAAGGTCAACTGGGGAAGAAATCGCGTGTCTCGCCTCCTGGCTCATTGTCACTTTAGGTGAAAGCCAGAAAGGGGATGGGTTCTTCAAGCCAAGGTCGACTGGGTACAAATCGCATGCCTCGCCTCCTGGCTCAATCGCGTGGCGGAAAAGGACTGGCTTCTTCAAGTCAAGGCCGAATGGGCTACAAATCGTGTGTCTCATCTTCTGGCTCAAGGCCAGTTCATGCATGTGCCAGAAAGAAAATGCCTTTATCGAGGCTATGGTAAAATAAGATTCGGCGATGTTGAATTAAGTGGCCTGGAACCAGGAAACGCAACCCACATCCGCACTCCCAGACGATCTTGTGACAAAGGATTGCGTACAAAGTTACAACTTGGACACTTCCTATACGCTGCATTCAGTACACAACGGGGATCAGGTTGGATGAGGATGGTTCATGATTGTTGCGCCACGTAGCACGGGTAGTCCAGTACTGTGTCAGTCGTATTATGGCTGACAATTTGACCAAGAGGCACATGTATCTATTAGGTGGCCAAACCGTTGGAGTATTTATGGTTACCATACCGTTTGTTTACGAATTGAAACCTTAAGAAAAACTCGTACTACATTCTGATTATTGTTTTAGATGTGGAATGCCTGTCAGCAGCGTAAGAGTTTTAGCATGAAAGCTCCTCGACCGTATTCTTCAAACCAAGGTCGACTGGGGTAGAAATCGCGTGTCTCGCCTCCTGGCTCATTGGCAGTTTAGCCGCACAGCAGCAGGGGGATGGTTTTCTAAACAGCGAATCCGTTTTTTGTTTAGTTAATTTGTTTATAAACTGAAGCTTTGCAAAAAACGCGCACTGCACTCTGATCATTTCCTTGACCGTTTTAGGTGTGGAATGTCTGTGAGCAGTATAAATAAGAGTTGCAGAATGAAAGCTCCTCGAGTGCAGCGAGATGACGCGGAATGAGCGAACGAAGCGAGCGACTCTGCTAGTTATATTTTAAGTTTAAATGAAGAATAACTAACAGCATGTTCTTGGAGCACAGTTATTAGCTGTTTTGGAAAGCTATGCTGCTTAGATGATAAACCCTAAATAAGTAATCATTTTTATTTTTATTTGTTGCAAACAGGGGCACCGACTATGGTCCTTATTGAATTGAATACTTTTGCAAAATTTGAGTATTACAGAGTAAGTACTAGACTACTTTAGTGGTGTAGTGTAGAAAATAGACTGTAAAACTGAATAAAGAAATAATAACAATTCTCTTTGATATAGATTATTCTTCACAGCACATATGATGACAGCATGCTGAAGTACTTTCCAAAATTAGGAGGTTACAAGGTCTCAAGATTTAATCTAGCTGAATTTTTGCTAAGTATTGACGAAGTGAGTTTAAAACTAAGTTGTGATTTCTTGCATTCATTGTTTGATAAAGGATGAGAAAAAATATCAAATTTTGTTTATGTTTACGTTCATTGCACATACATACCATGCAGAATCCTAATACGTCAGCCTCAACGAGTTGAAGTTCAACACCTACTTTGTTACTTGTTCAGTAGTAAGACTTGGTCCAGAGTTCAAAGGGCAAATTTTGTTACTGTGTCAAAATATTGGTAGTGGATAAGGTTTGTTGATGAACTACTTAAATTTCAAATTAGGTGTAAGAGCGATTTTCAGACTATGGTAGATGAACAAAGTTGTATTATCAAAAATTCCAACGATTCTTAACAATGATGTCTATTTGCAGGCGTCGCAAAGTCACCAAAATCCTAGATCCTGATCTAAGTAAAGAAGTACAATTTGAAGAGATGGAAACAAATACAGTTCGGTGATGGTGGTCAGCTAGATTAGTGAAATAAAATTTAGGCTTGACACAACCCACAAATTGTTAAGCGACAATAAAAAGCAGTATAGTCATCATTTGTGGTAAAATCGTGTTATAAACAAATGACGTTTCGTCCCTCTGTGTGGGTACTCATCAGACTTAGGTTTAACGAAATGAGGTGATTTATAACCAGTAAGTTTATATTTTTGGCGGAGCAAAGCAAGCGAAGTGAGCGAAGTGTAGCCAACAACGCCAACAGCTTATAACGAACACTAAATTGCAAATTGTTGGTTGGTTGGTTGGTTGGTTGGTCCATTGGTTGCACTTTTGTAGTCTACGTGGAGCCCAAACAAAAAGTCGAATTGGAATGACATTTGAGACATTGCTTGATACCCCCAAAAGTATTGCTGATCCAAAATTTGCCGTAAATCGAACAATTATTATGGAAGAAATTACACATTGTCGAATTAATTTCTAACGCTCACCGTTGTGAATTTAGAATCCTGAATAGTTAAGAATTTCTGACGAAGCATATATACAAGCATATAGTCATGTTAACTTAACTTAACTTAACTTTAACTCACGTTAAAGCAAATTAAATTTTGGTTGCTTCTTTCTAGCTGGTAACCTTTTTCGACGTAGCTCAATGAAATAATAATATTTGATTGTCTCATTTTAACCACTATTGGAACATTGCTTTGAGGGATTACCTTCAGCATGGCGACGAAACTGGCATTTACACTAGCAATGAGAATCCCGAATATGAAACTTAAATCGTCGTATTCGGCGAAGCGAAACATATAAAACGAAACTAACAGGAGACTACTTGTTTACACAGCAGCACGATTCAACAATATGCCTGCGTCTAATAGTTTAAAGATTCATTGTGGGCACAGCAACGCGTAGTCTCGAAACCGTGGTTCAGTAATGAATAGGCTTAATCTCAAACGTAGCTGCTACTTACGAAATAAAAATGACAACTAAACATTAGGGCTAAAAGCTCAAAATTAAGCCTAAAGGCTAAAGTAGGCCTAAGAGCTTACTTTAGCCCACTTTTTGACATACAATGTTCTGATCTTTACTGATAGATTATAATATGGTTTTAAGATCGACGTCGCTGTCGTCTGCGCCTCAATATTTTCGTTGGTGGCGTTGTAATGTATTAGACCAGCGGCAGCATTGCCAACCTACTCAATATTTTGATTATTGTTAAAAACGATCGCTCTGATGATTGTTTGTATGGTAAAATGCTTTATTATTAACATTTGTAATCTCTATGGAGGGCACTGTACGTATCAGTAATTATTGTTGCAAACAATGTCACAATTATTAGCGACGGCAGCCCAACCAGCTGTGACTAACTTGCCGTTTTATTTTTAGTTAGCGAATGTGGAGCTAAAAGTAACTAAACAGACACTAAATTATGGAGGAAACGAGAGCCTATTAAAATAAACATGATACCTAGCTTTGGCTTATTTGAAAAACAAAGCTAAAATAAGACAAAGGCCTGCAAATAACAGCAGTACGCCACACCAAAAGCAAAGAGCCCAAACTTAGCCAAGCGAGCATTTCTTCTAGATTTTTAAGGAGTATTAACAAACACGGTACAGTCATTAAAATAAATACTAAATATAAATTTGCAATAAAGGTCTGTTCGCTCTGCCTACAATAGGCCCAAAACATGTTTCCTAGTTAAAATCACACCCTTGAAGTGTTAGGCACATGACAGGCAAAACACTACCTTATACTTCGAAGTAACAAATTCCAGTTGGCTTCATTTTTCGAAGAACCCCTAGCACAAGACCAGAGCCTCACGTCGGGGTGTTGCCAGATGTTACATAATTATGTTATGGGTGAATGGGCCTTAAAAACTCCCCATGTCCCTACCAACCCAAACCCTCCACAGTTTTACGTTTTCCTTGGTGAAGTTTCCACTATGATCTACCGGTTCCTCCACGAATTTATCATTCTTCTTATTCCAACTTACAGCTTCTTGCCAAAAAAACAGCCATTTGTCTCCCAATCTCTTCCTACACAGTTTGCCTATGCCTTCCCTGTTCTGTTTGCTCCAAAATCTATTTGGGACAGACGGGGCAAGGAAGGGACCTTCTCACCATCACATTTCCGATATTAATTTTTCTGGCCCCGACAGTGCACCTATGCAACAGTCCTCCTCTACAAATAATAAAATTAACACTTTCCATTTCATTTAGCTGCACTTCTACAGCATAATTAACCTCAAAACATTCTTTTGCCTGCCTTCCCAGATAACCTGTACAATCTTTAAATACCAAATCTATCTATCCTCAAATTGTGGGTCCAGCTGGGATTTGCCAGCACCATGAAGGAATCGTCAATTATAACCCTCAAGACCAGGCTCACGTCACAAACAGAGATGGTTTCAGGATAATGGCAGTGCCAGTTCTGCAGATGACGCCACAAACATAACTTCCTCACCACACCCCTTCCGACTTCTTCTCCGACACCCAGAAAAATAGGTTGTATGGTCTAGTGGATGCTGGCATCAACTTGCCCATAGCTTTCAGGCACTGGTACTCAGGCATCCTTAATTAACCTACCACTACTCACTGTACATAAAGACTGATAATGACATCTTCAATTGAGAAGCCCAGATACTAATAATTGAATACTAACAAATGGGAGGGGGGAGGATAAATAAATCCATCAGTCTTCGATCATTGCAGCTTAACAGATGCCCACGTGACTTTGAACTCGAAGAAGTACCATTCTTGGACATGAATGCAGATTTTGCCAGTGGAAACGTCTCGAATGTATATCAGGATCTAGACAATTTTAGGAAACAGTATCACGGAGAGACGAAAACAGGTCCTGCTTTCGATGTATCAACACATACCAATGCATTCCAGTAATTGCCATAGCCTGTTCCAAGCAGAGTGAGCGACTTAAATCAAACGTGATCGACGTGTCTTTGAGATTTAACTTTGGAGCTAAAGTACCAGCTAATACTTAGTCTGGCAGAAAAAAGTGAAACAGCCATCTGATAACCTTCTTAAAAAAGACTTGAAATTAGTACACACTCCATGACCTCGCTATTCTCAAGGCAAACAAAACCAACGCTACTGTTCTTTACAATAACAAATGATTGCGAACTTTGATTTTAAAAGAAATAACTAACAACAAGAACTGCCAGTTTAAAATACAGTCCTCATTCGCAAGCAATAGCCAGTGTTAAACGTTTTATTTCAGCCCTTATTGATAAAATAAATCTGGAATCGGAAGTCTTGAAAATAAAAACTACTGGATCATGTGCCACCTTGCATTTTCCCGCAAATAATGACGCACATAATAGGCTATCCCCTGTAACTTATTACTCCCGATAAGAAAGCGCCAAACCTACACCTTGCAAAATTGATTGCTCCCGTACTTAAAAAAGCATTCCCTCGGAAACCATACCATACCAAATTCACTATATATTATTTCGGATCTTGAAAATATAACAATTAATCCTGGTTTTGAATTTGTTTCCTTTTACATTGTTTCTCCGTTCCCTTCTGTAAATCAAAATTTAAATTTGCAATTTAAACCTTTATTCAACCCGTCCTCTCTCTCTCAACTGGAATTGACCATACAAGAGTTTTTTTAACTTTCTTCAGGTAATTTTCAGTACTACATATTTTCCCTATGACAATTAAGCTTTACATACAACCAGAAAATAGTGTACCAATGGGAAGTCTACTCTCAACATATTTTTGTGACATAGTTCTTAATAAACTAGATCAAGCTTTAATTGATGCATTCTAAACCATCACTATGGCAGATATTGAATTCATCCTTGGGAGGTTCAAAGATAGTAAAGCCGTGGGGCCCAGATGGGTTGTCATCATCTTTTTATAAAAAATATGTGAAAGAACTTTGTTTACCCATATCTATAATCTTAAATAAATCATTACTATCTGCCAAACTTCCAAAACATTGGAAAAAGGCACGTGTGATCCATATATTCAAAAAGGGTAATGGTGCAGACCCATTAAATTATAGGCCTATTTCATTAACGTGCGTACCATGTAGGATTATTGAACGAATTAAAAAAAAACGAATAATGGACTTTCTTACATCTTTTGGGCTATTATCAAATGATCAATTTGGTTTCGTACCGCGAAGATCTGCTGTTCTACAATTACTCTGTTGTCTTGACGATTGGACAAAGTCTATGGAATGTGGAAATTCGACGGATGTTATACTGATTGACTTTGCGAAAGCATTTGTCTGTACCACATCAAAAATTAAACTCTAAACTAGCAGCCTACGGTATTGGTGGCCACACCCTAAAATGGGTAAACAGCTTTCTTTCGAATAGAACACAAGTGTATGTAGGAGCATCAATTTCTAGTGAAAGTATGGTTACTAGGGGTGTCCCACAGGGATCGTTGTTGGGCCCACTATTGTTCCTTATCTATATTAATGATTTAAAAACTAAAGATTCAACCATTATGCCCCCTAAGTTCGCTGATGATGTGAAATTGTATAATACCATAAGAGATAAGGAGGATCATACAGCATTGTCCTCGTCCTTACTGGATCTAGAACTTTGGTCTCAAAAATGGGAATTATCTCTATCAGGCCTCAAATATCAAGCCTTCCACATTGGACCAAAAAATGGAGATGCAATATACACTTGAGGGTACAGTGCTTGACCATGTCACCGAAGTCAAAGACTTAGGGGTGTGGTTTACAAGTAATCTTAAGAGCGAAATTCACTGCAATAACATTGTCAAAACAGCTCGGCAGAGAATGGCAATAATTAAAAGATGTTTTACTTCTGGTGATATAAAGACCCTGTGCTAAGCCTTCATTGTATTTGTTAGGCCAATACTGGAATATGCAAGTCCAGTCTGGTCTCCACATTTGATAAAGAATATAAGCCATATTGAGTCCGTTCAGAGAAATTTTACGAAGTATTTGCCAGATATGAAATGTAAAACCTACACAGATCGTTTGAAAATTTTAAATATGGATTCACTGGAAGTGAGGAGACTTAAGCAGGACCTAAACCTGTCCTTTTCAATTTTACATGGATTGACCGATTTGGGGTGCAACCATTTCTTTCCATTAAGGGAAGGAAATCGGACAAGGGGTCATATCCTTAAATTAATAGTAAAGACTAGTAGGAGGGATCGTCGTAGGTTTTTCTTTTCTAATCGTGTCGTAGGTCCCTGGAATGCTCTTCCAGCTGATGCTGACACGGCACCAACACTTGCTACTTTTAAAACGAGGCTACATAATGTTGATCTCACCAGATATGTAAAGTTTTCGTAGTTTATAAGACAATGGTATCAACCTGCTAGTTTTTATTGTAAATAAGTGTACTTTTATTAATTTTAGTTTAGGCAGGGAATAAGTGGATAAATCTTTCCCTTCCCTGTTCTTTTGAGCTGAGATCGCAAATATACTGACTCAGTGCTGACCACTTTTGCTGTGGGATTTTTAGCAGTATCATTTTTTTATGCATTAGGAATGCCAATTGGTCTTGGCCAAGTTTTGCTTTACTTTATTTTATTGTTATATAAGAATTAGTGACAATGACTCCTGGCATTTCCCCTCACTTGTCCGACACGTTTGGCGATGCCATCGGGGACTATTGTGTCCCTGGTAGGTCTAACCTTGGTGGTAAGGCATTCGTGACACCAACCAAATTCCATCAACCCTACCTCTACTGTCGCGCCATTTGTCTTCATTTTAAACTTTTGTAATCTATGACTTTTAGTTTTAATTTCGGACGGCTGTTAGCAATTGACAGGTCCTTGCCATTCCGGTTGTGTTTGCAACAAATTTATTTATATTTATTTATTTATTAAAACTTCACAATATTATAAAAGGTATATTGACGATAGCCTAGCCCTTATTAGCAGAGCTGACAAGCATAACTGACTAATGTTTCTCAATTCATCCCACCCATGCAATTTACCACGGAAGAATCCACAAATGATGCATTACATTTTCTAGATCCTTTGGTCATTATCAACTCCTCCTGGAAAGTGGAATTTACACACTTCCGAAAACCAATGCAAACTACAAAACCATCGATTTTATCTCTTATACCGACCCACAGCACAACATTAATGCTGTAAAAACAAAAATTTAAAGAATTGTGGCACATACAACCAACAATCTATCCTGGCAAACGAAACTAAGTACACCTTGCAGATATACATGGCAAACGGCTACCCTTTCCGCGTTCTCACAAAAAATATTGTTTCGGCATTAAATCACTGTAGTAAAACACAAACCAAGCCAGTAAACCATTTATCTGTTCTATACTTCCAAGGCATAACAGAACTAATAAGTACAAATGTTGCTAAAATTAATTTCCGTCTCATTTCTAGCAACCACCCAAATCTCAAACAGCTAATAATACCACAAAAGACAGTAGATAAAAATGAGAAAGTGCTTTGTACTAAAAATGTGTGTATAGGATTCTATGTTCTTGGCAGCCAACTTGCACAGCCAAGAATTTCAGCCCACAGTTCAAGTATTAAACTAAATCTTACCACAAATTCTTTACTTCAACACTGAATTGCAACACCCCCCAGTCAGATGGACACAAGGCTCAACTCTCAGTGACCTGTAAAACTCCACTATTCTCTTCATTGAAAAACAACAAAGGGGTAGAATTGTGCGCCTTGTACTTCGATTTCTTCAGCCTTAAACCTACAACAGAATTCTGCAAATACCTTCAATACAGGAAACGCTTCTGGAATCCAAAACGAATTCAAGAAGCCAACAGAACATTATGTGGGCAATATTGTTTTGCTGTACTATATTATTTAATAAACGCTACTGTAATTCCCTCTCCAGTATATAAAGCAGAAGTGGCCATCACTACTCACTTCTAGCCTGGACTTGCAAGATCGAGGTGTTCTGTCTTTTATGCCTATTACCGATCAGGAAGGCTTAGGTTTCGTTTTTAAACAACATTTTGTAGTGTTTTATGCCTTATATACAGCATGACTTTTTTTAGTGTTTTAAATTTGATTCTTTACGATGCTTTTCAGCCGATTTTCTTTGCACTTAAAAATGGGGTGCGTGAAACGTTGTGTTATTTTGCATCTTTGTGCACATTTTGGGGTTTTTATTCACTTCAACTGCGAATTGTGCTGTCTTCCTTCACAATATACAATGCAAGATAGCTGGCAGAAATAAAGTGACGTAATACTACGATTGAGGCAGTTGCCAGGGAAGGAAGAAAAAAAGTTACGAAAAGCAGTGGCCATGGATTTTATCTAAAGCCGGCGTTCCAATAAACAAGGCCTTAACAAACTTAATCTCACCGAATATGCTAAAAAGTTGGGAATCTGTACATTCTGAGGAGTTTTTCAAAAGACCTGCTGCCTACACCCAATAGCAGTCGAATGTGGTGTAGGAGGTTTGTGCTCCTTGTATTTCGATTCCTTCAGCCTTAAACCTCCAACAGAATTCTGCAAATAGCCTACCTTCAATACAGGAAAATATTCTGGAATCCAAAACTAATTCAAGAAGCCAATAGAACAATATGTGGGCAATATTGCTTTGCTATACTATATTATTTAATAAAAGCTACTGTAATATATTCGAAGTAGTTGAAAAAATAAAATAAGGAATGAATTTTTTTGTTATTAATAAATAACATTTCATAGCATTATTTGTTCGTCTACCGCATCAAATATATACTATATACCGTCTTATACTATATTTGATGTATACATACACATAATATATATTAGTATACAATATATACTATATTAAAAAAAATGAACTTGGTGGCAGCCATCTGAAGCAGTAAGTTAAAGAGAAGGCAAATTTCAGGCCGTTTTGCGCTCGTGACTACTTTGGAAGTTACGCCATCAAAGTCTGTAGTCATCTTAAAACTGAACTGGATGGCAGCCGTCTGATAGAGTAATTAGCATGTGGGGTTAATTAAAGAGAAGCCACACTTCAAGCCTTTTATTCTAGGACCAATACTTAAAAATTACACCCATTCATAGACATCTCTCAAAAAAAGTGGATTAAATAACGTGAGTGTAAAAAAGTGTACCAGTCTACTTATAACTTTCAACCATTTACCTGTCTTTTTAAACCAAGTTGGTCTAGTTGGTAAATCCTCATCCTGTCAAACTGAAGATCCAAGATCGAGCTTCAGAGCAGGACATGAGAATATCTTTGTCTACATTTATGTACTGAAATAAAATTAAATCGTGAAAAAAAAAAACAACTGAGAAGATAAGACCAACTGAGCTTTAAGGAGCAAGTAGCACCCTGATCACACAAAAAAACACCCCAAAATCGCGTCACAAGATCACATCCTAAAATGGAAGCTACAAGATCACACTCCAAGATGGATTCCTTCAGTGTGATACACACCAAAATGGATTCCTTCAACATGGTACACCCCAAAATGGCGACTTTCAATATGGTACACCCCAAAATGGCAAACCAGAGGTGACATCGTCCAAAATGGTGGCAGGAAGTTATGTCGTACTGGAAGTCATGCGACGGAAGTGATGTCACGCAAAATGGCGACACTTCCTGTTTACTGGCGATTCTTTGTGATTCTTTGTGATTCTCCTGGACCAATCCCACACTATACCACTACTGAGGAAATGAAGGCGAGGTTTTAAAATATGGAATAGGAATAAACCATGCACGTTTAGTACGTTTGGTTTGGGCATGAAAAAACGTTTATGATCAACTAGTGCACCCAGTAATGCAAGGGAAAACCATTCTCCAAATGTTTTCCAGGGTGTATATAATATCATTTCCTAACAAATTTGCAGTGTCGGAAAATATGAACCAATTTAGTTGCAGTCTCTTCTGGCAATTTGTACCCCAACACGCAAGATCTGACACTGATAATGCAATGGCCATTGTAAAGTTTTACAACCCTCTTTTATTTCTATTTTTTTTTATATATGCGACGAAGCTTTCAGATAAAATAACTGGCCCTGAAACGCCGCAGATTATGTGATTGGTGTAGCACTGTTGGGCTTTTTTACTCTTTACACAAGGTACCACACTTTCTAAGGCAATGATTTATTTATCGAATGAGTGTATTTATAGTTTTAAGTACAGTGAGTATTATTACAATTTTTGTAGAAATGTATTTTAGGTTTACTGTTTTCTTGAAATAACGAGATATAATAACTGTATCTACTTTGTAGTTAAACCATGACAAGCCGTGTGAAAATTCACCGAATTATTCTAACTGTATTGTTGGATGCGTTGAAACTGCAATATTATCACAAGTGTCCAAACCTTGCAGGTATGTTTTTTTCTCAACTGACAAGAATTCAGTGCCAATATTTATCAACTTGTTTAGTTTGGAAAAAGTTCTGTCTAGGCAAATATTTTAGAATTATATGTTCATAATTTCATTTTAGTTGTAATAATAATTCCTTACGGATCGAAAACTTCGAGCAGAGCGAAGCATGCAACTTGGTCTCGAACTCGGCGCATTGCACAAATCCACAGATGGAAAACTTGAATGTCGTGGAAATGCGACAACTTCGGCAGTATTTGACCAATTTTCATATTCCAAAAAACTAAATTCAATTCTTCGATGACAGCTTTCGTGTGGTGTATATAAAGCCAGCAGCTGTAACTGTGTTAAAGTTATATCAGAAAAACTGGAAACCCATTTTTGCACATTGACCCACACAGTTAGTTAAGCAGCAACTTGGTTGTTATTATCCATCAAATTAAAAAGAAATTTACACACTGCAACGGTAATTATACCTGCTTTTTAACTGACGGTTATTACATTGTTGATATTGCTTTTGAATATATATTATACTATATTTTCAATGTTATGTAAACCCTATTCTATGAATCGTATTGAACCCTATAGCTTCACTGTAAGTATGGTTGTTTGGTAAGACCTTGTTGCCAAACCCTCTCACCAGAGGGTAGCAATATGCTCAATAGGGGGCACCACAGCAGAGGTATTTCAAGGAACACAGTGGTAAATAATGAACTTTGCGTAATATCCCACACTATAAAAGACGCTGCAATCCGCTCACCCAACACTCTGGGTCTGGAGCCAAAAGCAGCATATCTGTCTAGCAGTATGCAACATCTGGCTGGCTTTCTTTACAGAAGACTGGTCTACCTTATCAACAATTAAGGTTATTCCTGCCAATAAACCACAGCTTTGCAGCTTTCCCTCCTAAGCTGGCAGCCTTGCATAAATGATGCATTGTCCTAATATGTTCCACTCCATGTTGTGTTCTTTGGTTGCTAAGGGCAGTTAGGCCTAACCACGTTTCAATTTGGATTTTCACTTCTGCCATCAA
>JAHWFP010065271.1:0-16452 GCA_023313725.1 Lithobius niger
CCAATGGGGATTAGCTAGCCAGTGTTTATCTAAGATGGCCAATTGTGGAGGTAGACCACTCGATAGTGGGACGCCAGCCTGGGACGCTGAATGGCAAAGTTGTGTATAGGGCTTTAGTGGTTGGGGGATTTAAGGAGGGGAGGATGGGGGATAAAAATATGTAGTTGGACGAATGGTACAAGACATGGGGGAAACTCAATCTAAGAAGACTTCATCACTGCTTTTGGCTTTTGTGGAAATGTGGCAGGAGTTGAAAAAGGCTTTTTCTATAGGTCTATAATACTTGGTTAGAAAAGTGAAGCTGGGTGATAGAGGTTGTGCTGGACAAATTCTTCACCGGGTAACTCTTGAAATGTCTCGTCGTCGAATATAGTAGGGTGCAAGTTTGGGGTCAAGTATGGTCAAGGTCGCAAATTGATTTTCACAAATAATATTTATGGAAAACATTTTCGTTCGCTTTGATACAGACAGTCATGTGAACGTATTAATCCCAACCATGGTGTGTTGGCTAAATTTTATTTGTGAGTGGAAGAAGGAGTAAGGTGAAATAAGTACCTTCTGTAGAGGAATAACTCACAAGGTGTGGTAACAACAACGAACTCAAAACTGTGCGCGGCCTATCTTGAGTTCGCTGCAGAACGAACACAGATAATCGATTGTACGTTTTTGGCAGCAGAGTACCTTGTTGATATCCAAGATGGTTACAAAAACAGTGGCGGCCGTCGATGAAAGCCATCCCCTCCAGGAAGACGTAGGCGCTCAAAAAATACTGCAGGACTCAAGATACACCGCTCACACAATAATTATGTAAGCACTGAACATTTGAATTCGTTGTTGTCACCAGGCCAGTTTTGTCTCGTCAGAGGGTACCTATTTTACCTTAAGGATGTGTTGATACCCATAAGGATTACATCTAGTGTCGGAACGACCTTCAACACGTAGTAAAAGACGCCGTAGGGTGAAACATGTGAAAACCCGAGTTCTTCATAAAGGACGTGACGAAATGTGGGGAAAATATAACAATAGTGGTAGAAATGTATGAATGTTTAGGTGTTTGGTAAAGTAAATTGCAGTGTGCTAATAACAATAATAAATAAAAGCAGCACAAAAACAGCTGGTAACAACACCGGCTATCAACTGTAGTAAAGTCGAGTAGCATAAATTGAAGCAGCATACATTAGACGCAGCAGCTGTGGAATGTGGCATGGAAATGTGCCAGGTGATGGTGCATTGCAACAAATTTTGAAATTGGGCCTTTAAATATTAAAGCTGGTAAAATACAGAAGGTAAAAATACCAACAGTGAAAATTATGAAAATCCGAGGATGCGAAGAATGCAAAAAGTGTAATAAAATGTGTGCAAAACAATTTTAATGCAAATGTGTGATGGGAAATAATATGGAAAACTGGTGAACCCCAGGCGTCATCCTGTATGATGATGTACC
Organism: Lithobius niger; assembly: GCA_023313725.1. Classification (NCBI taxonomy): domain Eukaryota; kingdom Metazoa; phylum Arthropoda; class Chilopoda; order Lithobiomorpha; family Lithobiidae; genus Lithobius; species Lithobius niger. The sequence continues at coordinate 1,445 of JAHWFP010065271.1, forward strand.
ATTTGTCATTTTGCAATCCGATTCAGTGAAACATGGTCACCATGGTCTGTTGTTGTGGGAAAGATATACCTATTAGTACCAGTCATATCTTGATGTGCAGTGGCGTAGAGACAATAGTGAGGACTGGGACAGAAGGCTCGGCCAGGGGCCCTCCTGAGTCTTAATGACCTTTTCCTGTCTTTTTTTTTATGCTGATCTGTAACACCCATTTTCCACCGTGAAATCCTCGTTTTTGCTCATTCGCAGGGAGCTCGCAAAGGGATATGGTTCCAGAACAAAATGTCCTCCTAGTCCCCTAGTCTTCCCTCTCTCACTCTTTCTGTCTAGTTGGTCGTCTGGTGTGGTATACGTATCTGACAGTAACAGTCATGTCTAGCTGTGAGTGTGACTTAGTCATGTCTGGACATGTATAATTTGTCATCCACTGTGGGAACGGTACGCATACCAGACAGTTCTTGTCTCAGCTGTCAGTGGGTCTTCCGCTGTGTGAACTATATAGCATACAAGCCTACGTATCAGACAGTGATGACTGGCTGTGTCTGCCCACGTTTTGTCTTGGGTCTCCACTGTGGGAACGATACACATACCAGTCACCTGGCTGTGTCTGGCCATGTCTTGTCTTACTGTTAGAGGTGTCTTCCACTTTGGAACCGATATATATATCAGACAACACCAGTCTTAAATGTCTTATGTCTTGCCTTGACTGTTAATCGGTCTTCCACTGTGGGAACGACATACATATCGGAGAGCCCCTGTCATGGCTGACTGTATCTGGCTGCGTCTTGTCTTATCTTGACAGATCAGTGGGTCTTGAAACCAAAGGTTTCAATATCTTTCGGGGAAACTGTATTCTTAGTTAGTCCTAGGTAAGTTTTTATGTTGCAGTTTTAAGTGCAGTGTTATGTCTGTTATCGTTGTTATTTAAGTCAAATTCAAGTCAAACGGCAATGTTCCATTTTAATTTTCAGGAATTCTTGATGGGTGATTCTAGCAAAGCGCAGAAACTTCTAGGATGGAAACCTAAAACCGATTTCGATGTAAGTCTACTTTTTCTCTCCCGTTCATTTTGGTGTAATGCTCACTTATCGTTATGTGGGATTCATAGGGTTGGGCATATCAGGGAGGTCCCGTAATATTCCCAAGTATTGCCATGTAATCAGGGGTGAGAAAGGGATCAGAAACTCAAGTCATATAGATAGTACGAATTCCTGATTACATGCTACCTAAATAAACTCTTACTGTGAAGCTTCACAAGATCGCAAGCTGTTATATATAATCGTCATGCTAACACAGCTCTGGTGTACAAACCGTTATCCTGGAATTTAAACTACTACGAAGTGGAATAGGTTTGATGTACATAGTTTGGTGGAAAGGTGTCCTAGTTCAGCCTAGACAAATCGGACGGTGTTAACACATTTCCCAGGAACACTTGAAGTGAACATGCTTTACACCGTTAATCACCGAAGGATGAAGAAGAACAGATATATCTTACAACCATATTGCTGTACAAACACAAAGTGAATTTATGTGGTGCTTGAAAGATTATGCAACCATTCAGAGAGTCTTAAGTATGAAAGTTTAGAGGGCATAACTAAAGTGAGGGATAGTTGCCACTCCTCGTTATTACTATGAAGCATTTTCGTGGGATCAATAATCTTTCGTACTCTGTCAGACAAAACGGAAGCAGGAAGTTACATCAGAACTTATCAGTGGTTAGCTGCCATTTAGGCCAACACAGAATGGTAGTTGGGATGTATTGATTCAAGCATTGCTCCCATCCCGCTCCATGTCAGTTGTGGATGCTCTCCCGTGAATACTTTTCTGTACTTGCATGTGGATTGCCCTTCATGTCATTCAGACCCAAACTACTTGAATCGGCTTCAGATTAACAAGCCAATCGGGTCATTTCGTCTCCAGGGGCTGGAGATGTGACGTCGTGTAGCTGTGTTTCTGCAATGGACGAGTTTGCTAGTTTGAACCCAAGTCATGCCAAACAGTACAAAACGTTAAATTAAAATTACATTGGTATCCATGATTATTCTCGCGCGATTCTTAAAGGTGCCTTTACAAGGCTGGTACAAATTATTTGATCTAACGTTAGCCATTCATGTCTCAATTTATAGTTTATGCGTAGCGAGTAGACTTTGCTGTGAATCAGCATTTACAGCGGTATAGACATGACATGACATGACAGAAGGAAAGGAACATAATACCACATAGTAGAACACAACAATAATGTGCACTTAAATTTTCGGCAAATTATCTCGTTCGCTTTCATCGGAAGTTAGTTGCTAAAAAAGTATGAGTTACTAGAACTTTCTTTTGAAATTTGTGCAGGAAGTGAGCAGCATTGATATACAGTATGTCATGTGTTGCATCTGGCGTGCCCACTTTTTGTTAAATTTTGGTGTATGCTTTGGCCGTCCAGTCGATCAGTGTTTGCATACGCAGAATTTTGAATCAGCATTTTGGCGATCTAGCATTTCTCCAAGAATCGTATACCACTTGCGAACATCCGAAATCCTGCGTATGCAAACGGTGATCGGCTGGTATGTCCAAAGCTCTCATCAAAACGTGACAAAAAGTGGGCGCGCTCGATGTGGATCAGTGGTACTCATTTCTTACGCGAACGATGTAGTGACTCGTAGGTTGCTAGCAACTTACTTCCGATGAAGACGAACGAGATAATTCGCCGACAATTTAAGTGAACATTATTGTTGTGTTCTACTGTTTGGTATTGTGTGCCTTTCCGTCTGTTAAAGCGAGTAGACTACTGTCCATTTGCGCCAGATGCCATCGAAGATGATACAATTGTGTAAAGGTATTTTCAAGACCATCTCGTGACTTAAGGGCGATTAAAACTTTCTAAAATAATGAACCTTGTCTGGCAATTATTGAATCGGGTGTTAGTTTAAATAACTCTTCCATTTTTCAGATGTTATTAGTTTAGCCTTTGGGACTGAATGATTTTTTGGAGAAATTACTTGAAACGCATATTCACTCTCAGTGAAATATAGACACTGGAAATATTGCTACAGTGCAGTACAGTTTTCGTAACACTAAATGGTAGTATAATGGTGAGTTTAGTAACAACAGCAAACATCTTCATATGCTGCTGCACCACATCGACAGACGGTACCTTCCCAAACCACCATACCAAAACTCAAGAAACTTGACTGTTGGCGACAATCTTACCTATAGGCAGTGTTGCGAAGGTTTAACAAGACGTCTGCCATGACTGATCCTTTCATCACGCATGGGGGAAAAACTGGTTCCATCAACTAAATGCTCTTATATCTCACATGCTCAAAAGTCCTCCAACAGCCATCACTTCGGCTGGCTACTGCGTCTGCTGTTCGGCTGTTTTAGCCTCCCGCACATCCATTAGTCATGTCTCTGGTGACGTCAAAAGTGTAACGTCACTTCCACTATTTGGAATGCTCTCCTGAGTTTGCCGAGTTCTGATTATAGTTCTGGGAGGTACTGTATATCTGATGTAACATTACTGTGTGCACGTGCTGTCGAATAGCTCGGCTCACAGAGTTCTCATGGACTTGTGGTTGGGCTTAAAATGAAGTGTGGAGCCCATCTGTCTCCAGCAGTCATGGAATTTTCAAGTTTTGATTCGTGATTTTGAAAGGCAAGCTACTGTGATAGACTGTTATGATCAGCATCTTCTTGCTGCCCCATCAGAAGTGAACAATCTTTACTGACATTGACTATTATCACAGAAGACGCCAGACTGTGATATTTGTAATTAACTCCATTTTATCATAGACGGCAGTTGACATCATGAATCATCATTGCTGGAGGTCATCAAAATGGGTAACCTACATGAATGTGATGAAGCAACCTGTGACGCGATCCGACACGATGCCAATCTACTAATTTACAGGGAAACCTTTCGAACGAAATGCGTAATAACATTTTTTTGATAACTCCACAAGACGGACAATCCTTTGCTACAAATCCATCTTCGAATTTGGCAGCTTGGAGATATACTGTTGCAATCCTAGAAATAAATTGTGAATATTGCACGTGAAATTAGAAGTTCATGCACTTTGTCACTGAACCGTTCGAGGATTCGATCACTCATTTGCCGGGTCACGTGAGTCCAAGGTCTGCTATGGTAGCTCTGAAGCCGCACTTACCTCTGCTGACCCTGAGTGAACCACGACAGGTACTGCGTCACTTACTGTAGTAGTCAGTAACGCAGTACGTTATTTGCGTACTGATATCTGCTTGTAGTGATTGCATAACAATGAGGTAAATCTCTTTAAAAGCCAGTTCAAACTCTTTCCAGTTGGTTATTTTTTCGTTTGCTGCTTATGTCATATTTCTTTTGTCATTGTATGTGGGGGATATTATGGTACTATGCTGATTCAGCCTTGTGTGCGTGCACATGCAATGTCTGAATAAATATGAATGCAAACCTGACATTTTGGACTTGAATGTCAGACTGCCTAAGCGGGTAATTGAACCCACGATCTTGGAAACCAAAGGCCAGCATCCTACAGCTATGCCGTACTGACACGGCCTAGCAGTAGGAGTTTGGCCTCAGGTTTCAAAGGTCGTGGGTTCAATTACCCCGCTCAGGCAGTCTGACATGTAAGGCCAAAAGGCAACGCAAATAAGTTTGCATCCATACTTATTTAACACTTCTCGATGCCTATTTGGCTTTCCGTCCTGTTTAATCTTGCAATGTCTAACACAACTCACCTGGTATTGGGCATGGGCACTTCGTGTGGGCACTTTTCCCTTCTTTTGCACCTATCTCTATTTTGCAGACTTTGGTCAAAGAAATGGTGGATGCGGACATTGAATTGATGAAGAAAAATCCTATGGCTTAACAGGTATATAGGAATTTCCATGGTTGCATGCCTCACATGTGCGTGTCCAGTTTTTCATGCACGTAGATGGTGTATATGCTTGCATGTAATAGTAATCGCTGTATAAGTTAGACAAAGGCATATTTTAAACAAAAAATATTGTAGGCCATTTTTTTTTTCTGGTTAAAGAGTAATTTTTACTACTTTCATTTGCAGCAAACATCTCAATTTTGGCTCATTCTACACTCCTAAACGTAAATGGAATGATCGAAGTTTGTTGCATACATGATTTTACGTTATTTAATCATGTTTTACCTTTTGTAAACAGTTTGATTGATTTTTTTTTATCAGTAGATGGGGATGAATGATCGATCACTCGTTTACTTTGTTCCTTCTGAAAAAAAGGCTTTGTCGCTCAAGATTATCGGTGCAGACAGTCGGCGTTTAACCAATTTTTATTTATTTTGAGATGTTAAAGGTTTATCATTTACTGTCTTTGACTCTATTAAGACAGAATTCTTTTAGGAAGTGGTGGAAATACCCTTATGTGTTGATGTGCCATTCTTGAGCCACATCTGCTGCTCTTATTTTCTGTGCCGCCTTACCTGCATCTGCTTGGTTTTTGCTCTTGGCTGTCACCTAGGGGCAGTCTGGTAGATCTGAGCATACTGCTACAATTAGCTTTTGTCACCCTATGGGTTATGTGGCGAAGATGTGTGTATGTCCCAAACGGGGATCATGAAGGGGAAGCCAGGGGGAGCTGAAGGATTTTTTACTATTAGTCTTTACTTGAAATGGTAGATAATTCGAGGGGAACAGATTTATGCTAATTGTATTTTTTTAAAGTCCCTTCAAGGACATAAATTAAGCCTATCACACTTTACAGCTTGGTGTATAAAACGTTATCAATCCTCCCATTAGGAATCAGTGTAATGGATGTACCTTGCGATGTGAAGGAGATAATACGAGTGGTAGGATCAGGCTGTTAAGACACATTGGGGGGGGGGGGGGGCAGACAAAATTTTGAAAAAAATTTTTTTTGAAAAAAAATGGCATATAATCCCATTGCTCTCAGCCACCCAGCCCATTCCTCCCCTGTCGGCCTCTTCTCTACGTTATTATACTGGTCAATGTCTGTAGCTGTTCAGTTGTCGAGAGTGGGCACAAATAACCAGTGTGTTCCATTCGTATTTTTAATTTTTTTTTTGGAAGCAATTACAATTACCTGCCGGGTAGAACGTCACACTACACTGGCAGGAAAATCTAACAATGTTAAAAAATGTGAAAAAGTATTTTAATTGCATCTTTCGTCCATGTAATGCATCTCACTCGTTCTTTTTGCGTAATTAAGTATAAAATAGGTCCAATACATTAAAAATTGAGCATTGCTGAAATTCCCGTTTCATTATTTCCCACGGGTAATGTTGTGTCAAACAGCTACGACTCGACACTCGTCCTGATACTGTTATATTTTTTTAGGCTCTTGTAAAGGAAATGGTTGATAGCGACATCGCGCTAATGAAGAAAAATCCTCAAGCCTAACAAAGTGGACCAGTGCTGATGACCGATTCTTCCGAAATATTAATTGAGGAACTTTGGAATCAAGTTTTTCTAGCTCGGATATTTTATGAGTGCCATGTAATAATTGCTGGATATTGCACGAACATTCCATTTTGCATTGCTTATTTTGTGGAGTTCACTTGGTACTGGGATACCAGAGGGCACCAGGGTTCCAACTCTGTAACAGATCCATAGAAATTTAAATGGATATAATAAAATATTTCCAGTTGTTTTGAGGTTTAAAGATTTGTTTTTGGTTTCTTGATGTTGGTCAAGCCAAGAATTTACAGGGTTAGGGAGGAGAATTTGTAACGCTAAAAAATCCCTATTGAAACATGGTACATTCGTTTCCTATTAGTTCCATCCGAGTTTTCAGATGGTGCCACACGTTCCGTCTGGTAATTTTTTGCTTATTTTTCAATCCAAATCTAAAGTAAACTAAATTACAACTAAGCTAAACTAAATAATAATAATTAAATACAAGCTAGTTTCATTTAGTTTAATTTTAGGCTGAAAATTGAGTAGAAAAATTACAAACTCGTGGCGCCCTCTATAAACTTTGACGGAACTAATAGGAATGAATCTTAAGACGTTTCAGAAAGGGTCTCAGTCACAAATTCTCCTCCGAAACCCTACAAATTCTTGGTCAAATGAACACAACTTTTTCCCATAATTACACATTTGTTTCCATGGTTACGTGGGTGCAACAAGTTAACATAGTTGTTGGACAGATGAGAGCTAGAATAACTAGGGACAATACTTGTATTGGAGAATGAAAAAGGCCGTTAGTGCGTTAGTGGTCTTCACCTATGAATTGAAAGACATGTTAAGTACTCTTAGGTGTCTTTTTATGTGTGTTCATTAGTTTCTGATTAAACCCATGGATTGATTTTAACTATTGTTGTGTTTTATATAGAGATGGGCAGACAGTGGCACAGGACACATAATTTCCTTTGTGTTCACCACATGTAGGTAGAAAGACAGCAGGAGGCTAATCTAAAGTTGCATCCGAGCTTGAATGAGTCTTATCTTAAGACCTATGACAACAGAGCCATGCGAGCCATGCTGGATCTGTTGGAAATGGTGCATCTGTAATTCATACTGCTCACACCCTTTCCATGGGTCGTGTGGAAGATGTAAGAGGTTGTACTCACCAACCCAAGACAAAATTTGCTTGTACCAAACTTTGTACTGCTTAAATAACCTTTTTCCACCAAAAATAAACATTACTTTTAGCATTCTTGTCTTCGAATCCCTTTTTCCTAGGAAGAAACTTATAGGCCTATGCCTGCCAGCTCGGTAACCCAGTGCGCGTGCGTTAATGGCTCTCCTCCTATAAAAGCGCCGCGGCACGACAGTGCTTCATCTTTCTTCTGACAGGACTGGGTTAGGACTGCCTCGTCGAGCGAGCCTCTTTGAAGGCGATAATGCTCTCCATCTATTGCCTTTGACCCCTTGAATCCAGTCTGTTGCCTAGCCTTTCCCCAACCGACGATTGCTGCGCCTTCAGCGACAGATTACTAGGACTAGGGGCACTAGGACGAAGGACAAAGCTGTTTCACGAAAGGTCTTTCCGCCGACCGAACTGTCGCCGGTTTCATCTGTCGTCGACCATTCGTCTCCACTTCCAGGATTGTCGGGCGTTTCGGCTGTCTGTCGTCTTTCGACGGCACATCGCCGGCTCACTCCCCGGCCATCTGTCCCCCCGGCTTCCATCGATTCCTGCTGGCCCTGCGGGGGCAACACTGCTACTGTGTGTCCCGTTCCATGCGACCAGGTTATGACCGTCATTCCGGACCTTCAAGGTCTCCAGTTGGGGCTCCACGCAGTAGGAGGCACCCAACTCCAAGTTCAAGTAAAGTCCCATCAAAGCGATAGGGCTCTTGTGTAGCCTATTGTCACTCCTCTTCGCCTTTTGTCCACCTCCTCTCGCCGATCACAAGAATCCTCTTTCGTTCAGCCTCCTACGCCAGACGGCGAGCCTCTTTCTCAGGATTAAGTTCACCTCCTCAAGGGTCGAGCCATTCGTTCTTTCCAGTACAAAAAGCGCTCCGCTCGCCCTGTCGCTCGTTCTCTTCATAATGAGTCCTAGACCTGGGATTGCGTTAGGACTACCTCGTCGAGTGAGCCTCTTCGTAGGCGATAGTGTTCTCGATCTGTCGCTCAGCCTCTGCTCAACGCCACAGCATTCGACAATACTTGTCCAGGATCATCCGGTCCATCATCTGCTTTCGTCGCCCTGGGACTCCGACCTTGCGACCTCAAATTTCTTGTCCGTCCCGGCTTCTCATCAACAACAGTGATTTGGACATGGATTCAGCATCAGTGGCTGCTGAGCGACAGTGCCACTCTTCTGCAACCTCGGTTCTTTTTCCCGTCGCTCCAGAGGATCGTTGTATGACCAGGCTTTTAACCAGGACATCGACTCTCGCCACATTCATTCGCTTCATCCTACCAAGAGGAGTATTCCGTTATCAGACCTTCTTAAAACAGTTAAAGACATCGTTCCCGACTGCTTCCTGTACAATCCTTCTAACCCAGACGTGGAACCCGTAAAGAACAGAGGACATTCCACCGGCTTTGGCTTTGAATTGCATGCCCAGATTACTCGCCATCGTTCTGGGTTGGGCCAATCCTCCACTCTCCTCACAACCATTCTTCACAATGGAGGTCTCCTTCTAGGGAAAGTAGACCCTCATTGATCTTGACAAAGACTCTCCACTGCCTCGCCTAGGTTGAGAAGCTTGGTTCTTTCGGCCTTTCGGTGATGTGCAGCTAACCCAAGGACATTTCGACACTTACCCGCAATCAGAATTTTTGACTGCCAAAGCAAAACTAGACACTCTGGTTGGTCGAAGGGACTTAAACTGTAATAAACGTTCTAGCAAAAAAAATAGAAATTAGTGTATATGAGAGTTTTTTCTTTTAAATAAAACTTTATTTGCCTTGTAAGCTAACAATATGGTAAGATAGGGTTTGTATTAGAAACCACTTATATCTTACCAACTGTTAAGGGTTTCTCCAAACATTTTAAGTTTTAATTACGGACAGGAAGTAAAGGTTGGAACTGTCGCCTGGGAACGGGGGAGGGGAAGGTTGGAATGACGGGAAAACTATTGAACTTGACTATGTTGAATATTTAAACCAACTCCGATTTATAAGATCAAATGAACATTATTGAAAATTTGCGTGCTACGCATTTACAAATAGGCGTGAATCATCGGGTTATGAACATAAGAATAAAATTACTCGACTAGGCTTAGATTCTTGATTTAGACGATGACTTAAAATATTGCACAATTCGAATATCGGAAATACACCACGCTTGCTTGAATTAATGTGTACAGAATTCTGAAGCCAGTTCAATTTCAAACTTGGAGAATACGTACGAGTTCATAGGGAGTCAAGTTTGCACCAAAGGTTCGGAAATCAATTCAACATTCAGCATCGCATTTGTTAAGGTTACCAAGTGATTGTTGCTTACAGGCGAACGATGGAATGGAGAGACCACGCCCATGCGTGGTACACGGATAATAATCACAAACGTCCAATCCCAAGATCCTCCTCGGGAACTAGTCTCCGGACCAGTCCACAGGTTGAGTTCCAGGTGAAGTGACAAGCCGAGTGTATTGTTCTTATAAACAAGTTGAGGCGATGAAAATTTGCATGCGAGTGGTTGATAAATATAAAATAAAAGAACAGGTGTATTTTAAAATACAATTTAAAATAACATAAGAAGTAATTTACACAATCTAAGATATATGAGCACACATTAAAAACACTTCCACCGAAAACTTGTAGAAAGGAAGTGTTCCCGCTGTGCACGAGTGGTCTTCCCGACACGTCCCCAATGACGTCATAAATCACAACACAACGTTAAGTGACAACAGATACACGTTACCAGATAAAAATAACCTGCACAACATTATAGCAAAAATAACATTAGGAAGCGGCTGATGTGTACGCACTAGTTAATTCTACATTTTAACTGACTCCATTTTAATTCGTAATTTTTTTCTACCTGACGGTATGTTTAACGTACGTATATATTTCAAACAGAGTGCCTATTTATTTTTAATGAATTAACCCATCTGCCTACGACATATGGAAGAAGAAAGATTAACAAATGTTGCTCCCTTACGGATTTATCCTACACTAGCTGAAGCCTGCGCTACGCATGGGTGGTGTTGGATGCACGATTTGCAAGAATAGTTACGTATGGTTGCTCATGTATATGTCCATGTTCGACCGCATTTAGGCCGCACCGCGCACTGAGCGACTTGGCCGCGCGGCCAGATTGCTGCAGCCAATGAAAATTATTAGTGCGTGGTTTTACTTAAACGGTAAGCATTCTCATTGGCTGCAGCGACCTGGCCGCGCAACCAAGCCGCTCAGTACGCGGGCGGCTTTAGTTTCTTAAAATTGTTGCATACACTGGTTAATAAACGCTGATTTTCGTTTGCTTCGCTCACTCAGTCAGTGCATCCTGTGGCTCAAATCCCCCCCATAGCCTGCGATGATACAGCCCGTCGTCTGCGATGATACGGCCAAGGGGGGTGCAACCAGCCTCTATCTATGGCATGCTGACAAAGTCGAACCAGCAACTCCTTCGCGTGAAACAAAATGGATCTCACCCGCCAAACTATTTTTCTTCACTCACATTTTTGCGTACGCTGGTTTAGAAACGATGATTGTCATTCGCTTTGCTCACTCAATCGGCGCACCCCCTTCAGTCGCTCCTCCCTTGATTAGCAAGTTAAATAATGCTTTATGGAAGGAAATTAACTCTTCAGAATGTTGGTTCCTTTGTTTTCTAATAATATTTTAACTATAATTGAAATGACGAACTTACGTTCCTTCTTGAAAACTCCTGACATCACTACGCGTTTTACTATACACTACGGTGCCTGGATGCTACAACGGGAGTTTGTTTATCAGCCCTCATTTTTTTACACTTGGGGAAAGACAAAGGTGAAAATTGACTTCTTTCTCTGGCCGAATATGTTAAAAAATTACGCGCGTATTTGAAACGTTTGTCTTATAATGTGTAAAAATTTCAAGTTTGTTGCCTCTGGTGTCAGCTACCGTGCGGGAAATCCGGTAAGTATCGGAGCGAAACGGAAAATAAAAACAATGTCTGGCTTTCGTCCTCACCAACGAATCGAGCAAGAAAAACAACAATTTGCTTTCTCATTTTGCCTTTTCATCTGCCACCTAAACATACCGCCTCCCTCAGCGACTAATGGAACATCCCAGAGAAGACACACACACACGCGAAAATGAAAAAACTAAAAATAAATAAATAAATACAATAAATATAAAAGCTCGGAAGAGAAAGGTCGACATGCCACCTATGAATACTGCGCCATGTTTGTTTTAGACGTTGCGAACTCAAGCGCAAACGAATGAATGAAAAAGCAAAACAAACTCTTATGTGTTAGTCAGAGTAGAGAATGGAATTATTATTATGGGATGGAAAGCTTTTGGGCGTGAAGGGCTGTCACTCCTGAGGGTGCTCTTCTGCACGATGGCGGTGTGGGGTGGGAGTAGGGGGTGGGGGGGGGGTCATTGTGATGAGATTGAAGGATGGAAGTGGTGAGGTAGTAAATTGTACGGGCAAGCACAAAAGGTAAAGTGTAGAAGTTTAATGTTGCAATAATTGCACTTTGTAAAGAACGTCAGACGGCCGTGGCTTAAAGGGGGGGATTGCCACCAAAGGACAAGCTGCAGTATCTCTAGCCATTTACCGCTATCTAGTTCTGTCTCGCCCTTACTTTCAACAGGCGAAGGAACACACAAATAAATTTCTTTTTACACAACAAACCAGCCACGAGCCTCCTTAATTATTGATTGTAAAGTTGGTGCGCCCACGTGCACCAGGAAACCAGCGGTAAAGTTAAGCCTTACGATATCACGGTGTTTTTTTTTCCCAGCCATCGACCGTTTTGAAACGGAGATTTTGAATCGCTAGATGGGCGCCATCTAGTGACAGTGATATCGTCAACCTTGACCTCTTGCTCTCCGGTGCACGTGGATGCACCAACTTTAAACTCAATAATAATTAAGGAGGCATGTGGTTAGTTTGTTGTGTAAAAAGAAGTTTCATTGCTCGCATTTCTTCGCTTGTTGAAATCAAGTGCTACATGAACTTGATAATGGTAGACGGCGTTAGACGCTGCAGCCTGTCATTCGAAAATCATACACTAGAAATAACGTAGTTCGTCGGAGTGGCATGACCCGGATTCGAACCGGCTACCCAGTTCGCCCCCAGATCACTTGCATAGCGCCTGAATCGCTATGGCCACATCCTCCACTGTGTGGCCATAGCAATTAAGGCGCTATGCAAGTGATCTGGGGACGAACTGGGTAGCTGGTTTGAATCCGGGTCGTGCCACTCCAACGAAACGTAAGTACATAAACGTGGCTTACTGAACTACTGTAGAGATTGGTGTCAGCTTTTTTTCTGGTGTATGATTTTCGCTGTTGGCTAATTTCCAATTTTCCTTAATATTATTTCCAGCAATTTATGTCTATTTATTCGGTGAATAGGCACCTTTAAAAGGCTAGTTATGACCAGCAGAAAATCTTTATAATGTACCGTGGCGCCAGCTAGTGGCATTGATATCGTTAATCATTACAGCTTGCTCCCAGGTGCACGAGAACATGCCAAATTTTCACTCAATAATTAAGGCATGTGTTTGTTTGTTGCTGCTTTAAAAGAAATGGCGGTGTGCCTTCCTTCGCTTGATGCAACCAAAGGAGTGCTAGATTCTGCAAACTTTCAGTTGGTGGCCTTTAAGCTAGTGCAATTGACCATGTCTGGTGACAGTTGGCTGGTTTTGGTGCAATGTGCAACAATGTTCAACAGTCCATTTTCATTGTTGTACAATTGTTCGTTACAATGTTGCGGTGTTGCAATTTCCATCGCATTGTTGGACATGCGATATGAGACAATGTGGAACATTTTTTGTTGAGGTGCTTCCATTTCATCCGTTATTTATTTAGCCCTTGTTCTAGCCCATCTGGCTTTCCGTCCTGTTTAAACCCATTTCAGCCGAGTCGTCAGCTGGTTGCGTCAATGGGTGGGCCGCTGGCCCAGAGTCCTTGTTGGGAGTAATAGTGATTTCACACGGAATAATTCGTCTCGGGCTGGCGGCCAACCTTCTTTAGCAAATTCAGGAGGGCCATCGCGACTTGATTTCAGATGGTTTAATTATAAGCGGCTGTTGTCAGCCTCCTTGTTTTGACAACAACCGGTGGCGGGAAATTTTTAACTACAATGAAGCTTTGTTAGCATTTCCAACAGCGCGGCACGGCGCGCGTTCGCATTTCAGACGGAATAATTAAAGCGTGCCGAGCAGCGCCAGCCCGTGCTGGCCCGGGCTGGCCGGTTGTTGCGTAGCGGCCGTCGTGGCTCGCTTGCGCGCGGCATGGGACGGCACGGCACGCAAACATTATTCCGTGTGAAATCCGTGGGCGCGGCAATGGCATGGCATAGCACGCAAACATTATTCCGTGTGAAATCACTATATGGCCTTCCGCAATCGTGAAGAACTTTAGGCCCTACGTGCAGTGTTTCTGTCGTCAATCTGACCGATTCTAGTTTTAGTTCATTTGTTCCCTGTCGTTTTGTGTGTTGACTTGATAATAGCTATCTTGGTGGAGCTGGTGACCTTTTAGGTTAATGCTCCTAATAAACCAAACCAAACCAAGAGACTAATGAAACAGCCAAAATGACGCTGAAAGATGCTTTTTTTACCAAATTATATTTTACTTATTTAGGGAGCATTCACCAAACGCTAGACGTGATTTGATTTGATTCTGGGAAACCCAACTCGGATCTGCTCCACAACCGCAATAGAAAATCACCAACAACTAAGCAGTCACAGGCAGATTTAACTATTTCTTGTCTCTGTGCAAATAAACGACAACGGCTTGCAAATCACGTAGATTTGCACATGCTGTGTGGGGCCGAACTCCTGACAGACCCAGCAAAGATGGCACTTAATGCACAGCAGCTGGCAACCGAGTTCTCTGTGGATCATAAAGGGAACACACCAGCACGAAATGTTCCACAGTAATCGCCCCCTTTTCCACACTAACATTCTGGCGAAGGGGATAGATATTCATACCAAAGCTGACTAGATAGTTTTTATTTGTACCTATGTCCATACTATAATAAAGGTGGTTCCATGGAGCGTGACCAATCCCAACGTCAGATTAGATTAGATAAGGTAAGGTTTAATTCAAGGCGCAGTAACCCTTCACGGCCGGTTTCGAAGCAGGGCAAAGAGTTTCTCCCATCCATGTTGGTGTTAGTTTGTTTGTCTGTTATTGTGTCTATTCCCAGTCAATATTTCCCTTTTTCGATTCCGTGTTTGTTGTTCTAACTCCACATCTGCTTACGGATGACAGTAACGGCCTTGTTCGATTGGAAGAGCAGATGGGAAGACGTTCGTTCTGACTTACTGAAAATGTGCCTGTTTTCGACATAGCAGATCTGCCCGTCAGGGAGCGTTCACAAATTACACCACCGATGTTTCTGACAACCCCTTCCCCGCCTGTCCTAACCCGGCACCCACCTGAAAACGTAACATTTCCTGACAACCCCCCCCCCCC
>JAHWFP010065272.1:0-17709 GCA_023313725.1 Lithobius niger
GTAAATAGGTTTGCATCCGTATTTGTTTGCAATAATGTACTATATAATGTATGTCGAATTATTTTTTTCATATCTCCTACAGCTATCAAGAAAAACGGCTATTTTTGGCCATTTTCGGCCGTTTGGGCCTATTTAATGCCCATGAATGTCTCAATTTGCCAACTTAACAACTTCCAGTCAATGTTGCGTCGTTTCTAATTTTGTTAGAGACCGAGCTATGACCGTTTTACTAGGGGCTGGTATCATAGTCACCGTTCGCTTTTTCGCTCATTTTCAACTTACAACTGCTATTCTGACGTTTCTAATTTAGGTGGATGACTCCAATTAGGTTCATTTGAACGGTGGAAATGTCTGTCTTCTTTCAATTGGAGTCGTCCACCTAAATTAAAAACGTCAGAATGGCAATCGAAAGTCGAAAATGAGCGAAAAATCGAACGGTGACTGTGATACTAGTCCCTAGTAAAAAGGGCGTAGCTCGGTGTCGACCAACGATAAACCCTTTAATTACCCTTGTTGCAAAAAAGACATTCCCACCTTTCGAATGAATCTAATTGGCGTCATCCACCTAAATTATAAATGTCCGAATAGCTGTTGAAAGTTGAAAATGAGCAGAAAATCTAGCAGTGACTGTGATACCAGCCCCTAGTAAACCTGGCGTGGCTTTCACTTACACTTGATGCGAAGAAGACATTTCCACCTTTCGGATGAACCTAATTGGATTATTCCAACTGAATTAGAAACGACGCAATAGTGGTAGAAAGTTGTAACTTGGCAAATAGAGTCATTTATGAGCATTAAATAGGCCCAAATGGCCGACAATGGTCCAAAAGAGCCGATTTTCTCGAAACAGTATGAGATATGAAAAGAAAGTAATGAGACATACATTACAGAGTACATTATTGCTAACAACCTTTATCTCAACCATTTTTTTGTACCACTAACGGTTCTTGCATAATAGGGCAAAATGGCAAAAATTGAGTTAAGATTGGGCCATTTTGTCCGCCATCTTTAATGCCCAAGGTTTTCAGGTTGGTACCCAACACAATCTTCAAGTGCACATCCTTTTGAGTAAGTTCCAGAAATAAAATGTCTTACACCCTCCGTGCAAGGTTCACTCAAAAAATGGCCTAAGTCCTCCGGAATATTTCTTTTCTGACGGCTTTCCAGAAATGTAGAGAATGCAACGTCTGCGTGCAGGGACATCATTGTTGGAAGTATTAGTTGGCTCCATACCATAGTCGGGATTATAAGAACTCATTCCTCCACAGTCAATACAGCATACTAGAACATTTTCAGAAGTTTGATTGATGTACTCAACATGATTAAAACGTCACCGGAGCACCCCCTTTCTGTCGTTCTTAAAATGGCTTTCACACCAGATTGATTACTTAAGAACTTGTGATCCGTGGTCTGTGAGGCCTAACAAAACTTTTGCACAAAGTTTGATTGATGCACTCACGATGTGATTAAAACAACAGCGGAGCGCCCCGAATGCTGTGAAGGCTGCGCAGTACAAAATTTCAACTTCTTTCAAGGCAACAACGTACCAGTTTCAACTTCTAGCCAAAGAATTGATACACTCGTCCGTTTTCATTGTGGAGGTTCTTCTAGTCGTTGTTTTTGCTATGAGACTTTACCATATAATGTAAGATGAACTTAGGGACCGGTCATTCTTTATGGGGGGGGGGTTTGAGGAAATGAAAATGAGACTGCAAATTTTCGATGAACCCCTCCCCCTCGAAAAAAAATGCGCTTTTCGTATACCCATTGAGACTGTCTGCAGATGATTCCTGTAGCCAAGATTAGTGCTGTAGCCCAAATTAAGTAAGTAGCTCTCCAGTCTCCACATCGACAGTTACCATTAGTTGTAAGGAAACATGTCTCGTTTTTGAGTAAGTATGATAAACACACTGTTTGCTTATATGCCCATATCCGTAAGATAGTCAGTACCTGAAAGACTAATTTGGCTGCCGTGTGAGTTGGACGTGTAAGTGAGTGCTGGGATGTACTCGATATTTTATATTTATTCTGGGATTCAAATTACATATTGGTGTGTTTTTATACTTTTAGCTTGTATCGATGAAGCCCAATATAAAGACCGAAAATTTTATTTCGTATCAAATATATTTCAGTGACGACCAAAGACGTGCCGGGAATTTATTTTACCTACCTTTAATGTAGATCAGATCTTCAGTACCGTTAGGACACATCTCACATACTGCCGTCGTCACTTTCACTGTCGTCACTTCCGCCGTTGTCACTGCCGTCGTCACTTCCACCGTTGTCAGTGCCGCCATTGTCACTGCCATCGTCACTTCCGCCGCCGTTACTGCTGTCGTTATTGCCGCTTCTTTTCCGTAATAATAGTAATTGTGGACTGGAGAAGATGTTAATGTAATTTCTCTTATATGGTATAGACCACATTTAGAGTTACCATAATAAAAGGACATACATCGTTGATCCAGTGAGCATGTCACTGAACATGTCGAGTAAGAATCAGCATCAGTCACAATGACGGACTTCGAACTGGGGATCATTCCTTTTCCTTGTATCTGGTAACTTCGGTAAGTAATGGCAAGTTCAACTTTGGTGGTTATACTTGCCAAAAAGGCCAATGCCAAAACCTGTACAAACGCAGACGTCATTAAAATACGGCGAAACGTACATTCATCGACAGAGTCGGAATAGCTTGTGCAATTTCTCTTGCTGAACAAAAGAACCTTTCATACTGTTTCGCTACCTAAACCTAACAATGTTGCTAAGAAACCAAACGTTTATTCAAGCCAACTGGACACAGTCGATTATATTCGCCGTCATGTTTGAAAACATCCATTGTTCTTTATGAAACTTTGGTTTGATATTGACAATTTCAGAGTGCAGGCAAGTAGAGAAACAGCAAACGTGGATCGAATCTGTCCACGCCTAAACAAAATGTTTAACAACTATATATTCTAGTTTTACTTCAGCATAAAATGTAACGTGTTTCGACTGAAAATTTTTCAGAAATTAGTCGGATACAAATATAATTACAAACAAAAACGTCAAGTGTGCCGTAAAAAAGGGGTTATATGATTGAAGTTTCATTTTACTTGTTAAAATGTACACGGATACAAATTGGTGATTTTTAATTGAAATAATCAAATGTACAATTCAGAACATTGCATCTGTTTAAGTGCTGTTGTGCTTTACGTAACGCATATGATTGGTAAAGCACAACAGCACTTAAACAGATGCAATTTTCTGAATTGTACATTTGATTATTTCAATTAAAAGTCACCAATTTTTATCCGTGTAAATTTTAACAATAAAATGAAACTTCAATCATATAACCCGCTTTTTTACGGCACACTTGACGGTTTGTTTGTAATCCGTGTACCTTTGTTACGGCTATGGTGTCGCGCTATAAAGGTTTATGCATGCAGTCGATTGTTGCATGCGCGAAGAATGGATCTGGAGTTTGCTGAGTGGCATTGTTCCCTAAATACAATGGTTAAAACAATGTAAATCAATCAAAATGACCGTTTATGGTCCCGTAACTCCGGAATGGATCGACCAAATGAAAAAGTGGTCCCTGTAAGGTTGAAGCCCAGGGAAATTTCAGGCTCAGATCATGTTTCAGATTTTAGGTATGAGCAGTAGTTTTTTCTGAAACCGTGTCAGCCAAGAACGACAACAACAACAACAACAACAAGTGAACAGTTTTCAAATTTACGTGTGGCTTCCTACGTTTACTCTTGCACGGAATGGGAAAGTAGGTGTAAAGTTTGGAAAAGTTGCTGTGTACTATCTGGCTAAGTTTGGTCGAAATATATTGAATAGAAACGGAGAAATTAATAGTTTTAGTTTTGCTGGAGAGAGGACTTGAATCATCTATATATACACGGCTATGATAAGCTTTTGCGGAGTCTACTAATGTTGATACATGAAGTTCAAACATTTGTATTTTACAATTTATTGCATCAATCGGCATGAGTTTTTTAGCAATGAATTTTGCAAGTTTAGTAACCAGCTTCAATTCTCCCCAACTACCCCCAAAAGTGGCAATACAAGGGGTGCCCACTGGGGTTACTGTGAGGAGCAAATCCTCAACTCCAATTCGAAGGGCCGGAGTGAATTTTTAGGTCACTTCATTGTTTTATTTTATTTTAGTGAAATAATTGAATGAAATGTAAAAAAATTACAAAAAAAAGTGAAATGATGAAACGACCTAATAAAATTTCACCAATGCTGGAATTTACAAAATACAAAACCACCCAGGCCCAGATACAATAATTGCACCAGTCCTCTGTAAAACGATAGATCGTTTCATTTTTATTCAATAAAAAATACCGTCATTTTCTATTGAAATTTATTTGCTAGGAGACATTTATTTTATGAGGAAACTCCTCAAATATTTGGTGGGGGGGGGGTCCCTCGGCAAAACAACCATTGCAGCCAAAGAAGGTTAAATAAAAATCTCCAAAAACGTGCTGAACTGGTTTGCCAGTTTGCAGGCTTTTTTTTCTTCTCCAAGAGAGTACAAGGCTGATAGTTTCCAAAATATTTCTATGCGATGGGAAATGATCAATCTGGCCCGGGCCCAGGGGGTGAGGGAGGGGTGTTTATACGTTTGACCTTTTTGTCGTAAAATTCATTTAATTCATTGCTATAGGTATTGTTAAAAAGCATTATTTAAAGGAAAATGACTGAATACTGAGGGCATTATAAAACAATGCCCATTGTTCCTACAATAGAGAAACACGGGCGCCGCATCAAAAGATTCCATGGCAATGTGATTGGCCGTGCAACAACGTCGATCGCGCCGTTCCAAAAGGTCTTTTCCAACAACACTCAAAAACTGTTATTGGTTGTTGTCTGAAGGGGCCACTCGTCGATGGTTTTTTTTTTTTCTTTTTTGGCTTGAATGGTGATGTGGCATCGGAATCGGAGCAACAATGCTTAAACATATCGCCTTACGCGACTTCCCCATTGATTGATTGATTGATTTTTAATGAGCCAAAGTGGCCTGGAGTGCATGTGTCCCACCAAAGCCACGAACAGTAAAGACCGTTTCAGCTTTGGCACATACCGACGCGACAAGTTTGCCAAGTGCCGTCATCGGTTGGCAGAATTTAGAACCCTCCTCAGTTAATTGGAAATTTCGCCGCTTGGTGTAGAGATGGCAGCACCTAGCAAACTTGCGCTTGCTTCTGTGTCAATGGTTGGTCTGATTTGATACGGCCTTTACAACTGTAGTTGGCTTTGGCTCAAAACTATTTAATGAGCTACGTCCTGTCATTACAATACTTTCATTATTATCGGAGGGTGCAATTGCTCGTTTCAAGCAGTAGCAATTGCTGTGGACACGAACAATTTTTAATTGTTGTTGTCTGAAGGGGGTATTCGTTGTTGAGTTTTCCCTGCATGGATGGTGACAGATCACTTCGTAATTGGGCAACAATGCTTAAACAGTCAGCCGGAATCAAATCTAGAATGCACTGCCACAAGTAAAGATAACAGTTACGCACACGCCATCACCTACCGTTAGCCTAGCTATAGTATTTCTAAAGTACATGTTATCGACTGCCAGTAGCGAAACTAGGGAGGTGTGGGAGTGGTGCAGGGAAGGAAAAGTTTTCCAAGAACGAGGGGATGGGGCGTAAACGTATTTGAAAATTTTTTTTTTATTTGTTGTTTTCTTCAAAGGTTTTTTTTTTCTTTGCGGCGCCAGACATTATAAAGCAATAAAAAAATTGTACCTTAAAAATAAAGTGGTCGAACGTTTCTAGCAGGATGGGGGAGCGGGGGGGGGGGGAGTGGTCATAAAATTCCGCAATCCCCAGGAAAAATTATTTACGCATATGAATACTCATAGGCATAGACTAAATTTTTCCTAAACAACTTCTATTTGAAGATATTAAATACAAATTTTAAGC
Source organism: Lithobius niger (assembly GCA_023313725.1). NCBI lineage: Eukaryota > Metazoa > Arthropoda > Chilopoda > Lithobiomorpha > Lithobiidae > Lithobius > Lithobius niger. The sequence continues at coordinate 5,916 of JAHWFP010065272.1, forward strand.
CATTAAATATTAAAAAAAAAAAACACGTAAATCCGTCTCTGCCAATGAGCCAGTGACGCAAATTCATCTCACAGCAGTAGCAGGCTAACTGTAGAAATATTCGAAAATAACTGTCAATGACTGTCAGTTATCGATGTTTTCTCATTGTTGAACATATTGCTCCCGTTTAACGCTCGTTAAACGCTTTAACCCGTTTTTCGAATAATGCCCGCAAAACAGGGGAAATATGTTCAGCAATCATTAAAGCATTGTTTAACTATTGTTATATAAGGAGATGATTTTGCTCAAAAGGGCGTTATTCTAATATAACAAAGCTTCGTCTAAGCATGAGTGGACAATGCTTTACCCCTTGCTATAGATTGTTGGGCTAAGAGGTCTTTCGAAAGTACAGAATCAATCTACAGTGTACTGAACAGAAATGAGACTGCAGTGAGAAGATCTAGACACACGCTAATGTGACGCCCCCAAGTAACTGTAGACATCCGATAGTTAAAACATTGATTGTTGATGTATTATAATTTTCTTTGGAATATGCAGCTTCGGGCTAGGGCCCCGTAATAAATGTTGAATAAATGTTGAAGCGCCGTCACTAGTAAACATGTGTCTGTTTAGAAGCATATTTTCCCATGTTGAAGATAAATCGCAATGCAGCCGAAATTTATGAAATTGTGGAAAATGTAAGGAGAAGATACAGGGATAAAGAAAAACTCAAGGTTAAAGGATGAGTGTCAACCATTCATAGAGAGAAAGAGGCATCAATAACGTTGTTTTTATGATACTGTCTAGCTAATAACTTTTTCCCATGTTAAATCCCATAGACTCTTTGCTTATGGCAACTTAGCAACTTAACAACTTAACAACGTAACAACTTAAAAGTCGTTGGAGTTGCGATAAAAAAAAGGAGTATCAGCTTGTAGATACTGATTTCCTAAGTAAATTATCCGTTGAGATGTGGAGAATGAAGGTTCAGAATATACGTATACTAGAGGAAGCCCGTGCTATGCACGGGGCCGGTCACATTTCCCGGGACATTTTCCCGACGACTTGTCAGATTGATCGACCACTCATGCCTGGCTCCTTTTTGGCTGCTGGTAGAGTGGAAGAGTGCACTTTTAATGCGGGAGCGAGGAGGGGAGAAGTGGTTTTCCATTAGGCTTTCCTGTTAGCCAGCCTCCGATATTATAAAAAAGATTTTAAACGATTTGTTTTGGTTGGGGGAAGTTCATTCTCACAACCCACGGTTCCACGGCCGAGTACAGTGGTGTAACACAAGCCAAGTGGAATAAAACTGGTGGGGACTCCCTATTTGTAGTGTAGAACCCCAGTAGTAATGCGAGGGACTTCAACCAGGCTGCTTCAGCAACTGTAGGATCTATTCTGGTTTATTTTGGTCGTTGTGTCAGCCTTTACCAAGATTGGAGGCCTGCCTCTAAGACCATGATCGGCCTCTAACACGAAAGGCAACGTAAATTGGTTTGAATCCGTATTAATTTAACGATTAAATTTCACGTTTCTAATCCGGCTTTTCCCCCCGCTGGTTCTAAAACGGTCGGATTTGTTTATTATGGTCTAGTTTTTCAAAGCAAGTAAGGAATGTTGCAATTAGAGCAGATGCTCCATTCAGAATGCGGGATGGGGGAGGGGTGGTCACACCAAATTGAATTACAATAAAAAAGAATGTTTTACAATTCAAAATACAAGACTGAATGTAAGGAATCATTTATATAAACTTGAAGTGTGATTCTTTGAACTGGACATGTCAGTGATAAATATACCCAGTCTACAACGATATTCTTTCCTCTACTGTTTAGAACTTTTCCTCATTTTTACCCAGTATCATAATCAGTTGGTAAGACAATCATAATGCCATGATTATGTCATGTCAAAAGTAGGCTATTTTAAAAATCTACGTTGTCAGATCAGTCCTGGTAACAGAAATAAGATCACTTGTGGTTAAAGATTCATATGATTTATCAAAAGCCATCTGTAGTCATGAATTGGCAATGTCAAACTTCACAGACTCGTACTACAGATGACATCAGTGTAAACCAAGAAATCTGTTTACTTAAGTTTATTTTCAACTTGCAACGAACATAACCAGAATCAACAGCAATACAAATGCAATACCCAACAAATGAGTTTTGTGCGACAAATCATTTATATATAGAAGCATGAAGTCAGTACAAATGTAATGTCCGTGGTAAAGTGTTCACACAAAACAAGCAATTGGTTACACATAGCGTCGTCATAATGATAAAACAACACACAAACGTGACACCTGCGGTAAACAATTCAACAGTAAAGGTTACGTAATGAGACATGAACAAACTCACACCAGGAGATAATCTTACAAGTGTGCTATCTGCGACAAAAGTAGAAAAGTAAACTCATATTGGACAAAAAGTTCACAAGTGTGTTACTGCGATAAAGCTTTTACGCAAAAAAGTAATTTTGTGCAACATGTATGGAGACATGTACCCGACAAATACTACAAATGTGATGTTTGCGCTAAAGCCTTCAACCAAAAAATGAATGTACTATGACAGTGGCCCACCCTGCACACACAGAAATATACTCGCAGCACAATTCGAGAAACTCATACAGAGGAAAAAGTTTTTTTAAAAGGCAACCTGCTAAAGGTGATTCCCACAGAAAAATACTTTGCTGAAACATACAGTAACTGGACAAGCTCATACTGGGGAAAAACCTTACAAGTGTAATATCTGTGATCGGATATATTTAAACAGAGTAATAATTTGCTGAAACACGTACAAACTCGTACTTGGAGAAACCCTTAAAGCGTAATATCTGAGATAAGGTACTAACACACAAAAAAAAATCAAATTTTGCACATTTTTCACACAAGCACCCGACAAACACTGCAAATGTTTTCTGTTTGAAGTCAAGACTTCCAAGTTACATGTGAGGTACAATTAGAATAAAAAAAAAAGTAGTTAAAACAACCTGTATGCACTCACATACAAATACAATTTAAAAAAAAAGAGAAAATGGGAAGAAACTTAAAACCAAGTTTTCATTTTGAATAAATTTCTTGAAGGATTTATGTCTTCCACTGTACTGATTCAATTTTGAACATTACTATATGCTTAGTAGGAGACAAAAGGAGGTGGTATACCTGGGAATTTCACCCAGCAAACTAGCAATCATCTGAGAAGATAACATAACCACTGAAGAAGTGTGTCACACTGCCCGGGTCAGCACTGTAAATAGCAGTGACTTTGCCATGGTCCACTTTTCAGTCATCAACCAGATCTAGTTTTTCAGGAAATGGGCTCAGCCCTGCTACCACTGAGCCTGATTATCAATAGTTATCAGACATTATACAGTTAAATTCAAAAGAGTGACGAAGTTGACTAATGAAGTTAAACATACTTTCTGAGCGAGTTGGATTTTGATCCATTAACTGGTCGAACAAATGTTTCTTAAAAGATTTTTCATCCCATTAACGCCCTTCAATCCCAAAATTACACCAATGTGGGGCCTTTTTTCAAGTCCTATGTTGTTATGTAGGTTCATGATGCGATTCGATCACGCCTCATGTTGGGTCAGAGACCGAGTTCATATAAAAACACGGATGAGCTTTGTTAACTTCTCTTGGGTTTCCAAGAAACCGTCATGAATCTCGCTTTTCGAATCTGGGTTTAGTTGTTTTCTGTTATGTACCTCCTGGTGTGGAAGGGGTGAGTTAACATGGTTCATTCACAGTAACTGCTTTGGGCAAGTCAGGGAGTAATTTGCCACCGGCCCCACCTAAAGTAGCTACGCTACTGGATAATTCTAAAATGTTTTTATGCCGAGGGCACAGATTTAATTAAAATATGAAGCATGATCAGCTATAGCTTATGCCCATTTCTAAGAAAGCTGTGAATTTACGTATAATCGACTAATCAACTGGTGAAACGCAGATTTAAGATTGAGTGATATTTCCGTTCGGAAAATATTTTTTTCCCCTAGGTAGTTATAGCGTACGGCTCGTGTCACTTCACACCACTCATTATTAAGCGTTTCTTTTGCAGATACGAAAATAATAATATGAGGAATCTTGTCGGGATTGAAACATATTTCGATAAAAATTTATGTTTAATGATTTTGTGGTAACTTCAGTGCCACTAGAGGCATACCTGATTTGACAAACATATTTCTATTTATTTCGTGGGACGTAGTGGGAAAGGGGTGGTAGTGGGCCTAGTCCAACGTATTTTCTACATATTCACAAATATACGAGTGGGGGTGAAGAACAGGTTCGTCTACCCATTTAGAAGAATCATAATCTGTATAAACTGCCAAACCTATTTCTCCACCAGCATTGGGTTCACCGCTACAAAAAGGCAAGTAAGTAGCCTTCTTTCCATCAAGATGATTATGATACCACTGGTATGACGGGGTGTTACTTCCTCTGATGCCGATCCAAGCAACATTGTCTAGAGAAATGCCTTTTCTCTTCTGATCCTTCATGATTTCATACACAAATGCTTGTGTAGCTGCGTCAGGAATGTAAACCAGTCTTCCTCCGACACATGAACACGCGTCTGTGGCTTCTGGAAAGGTGGCCTTATTGGGGCAGACAACGAACGAAGAATTACCTGGAATCAAAGAAAACAGATAAATTTCTTGTGCGTGGTAGGTCAAAAAAGCCGTGAATTGTATGCGGGAAACATACCGGGTGTACCACAAGTCAGGAGTAACATGCCCCGGGTGATATATCTGGATGATATACCGGGTGTTCAGGTTAATATACAGTTTTTTTTATCTTCATTAATGCTAATGGTATATCATCAGCATGAACAAAGATAAAAAATAACCGGTATATCAGCATGAACCTAGGTATATCACTCGGATGACCCCTGACTTTTGGAACACCTGGTATAAGGTATCGAATTAACGTCCGTTTCGACTGCTAAGATTACCTTGACGCAGAGAGGGACAATTTTGCTAGAAAATACCTAGGAATTTTTACATGTCATAATCAACATGAGCGCATTTTCGGGGAATTTTCCTGAATGCACTGGACTGGGCCAGCCAGGACTGAACTGGAGACCTTTGGCATAGGAAGTGACAGTCATGCTAACCACTCAGCCTCCCTTTTAAGACGTGACACTCGTGCTTTTAGGTACCGTTTTATTTTAGTTGTTGTGTATTAATATGTGATTAATTTCCCTGACAATTTGACTGATTAATTTCGCACACCATTTCACATTGAAACCACCATGTCCAATTGTATTGATTGATGAATTTAAATGCACCGATATGGCATAGAATGGATGTGGAAAATTTGATATAAATCGGAAAATGGGTTGATAAGTCACCGCGGACATAGACGGACACAAACACCATCACAGGACGGAGAGGCTCCTTTTCTCTCTTTCTCATTAAAAATAAAAATCAATAAAGTTTGCTATTCACGTAAAACACGTTTCTAGTCGTCTGCACGAAAATTTCTACTATCTGTAAATTTAATTGCATTCAGTTCCTGGGTGCTCTTTTATGTCTTGAGGTTTTTTAGCTCTCTAGATACGGCCAGTGTGCAACCCCACTGTGCTTGCGTCATGTGCAGCAATCCTATAAAAGCAGACGGCCCTGCCATAGCGGCCATCTCTTTTCCTCAAGCTCTGGTCGAAGATGGTCGCTCCTGAAGACTCTCCAGCATCTTTTGCCTCTAGATCTTTCACTCGGTTGAAGTGCCCTCAAGTTATCTCGTTGAAAGAAGAAAGAAGACTCTCGCCCTGTACATCTTCGCATCGTGCTTCTGCTTCATTGATTGAAGACACCCCAGCTCAAGATCTTTCGTCACTCTTTCGTGGCTCTTTCGCCATGAACTGGTGTGCCCCTCCCTTGAGCCCTCTACCAGAAGACCCAAACGTCATTGCACTACCTTCTCCAGCACGCCCATCGACCTCCGTAGACCCGAACTGCTCCACTGCCTCACCAATTTCTTGTGGTCAACAACTTCTTTCATCCCATCTTTCGTCGACTTCATCCTCACCTGCACCAAACGTCGATGTTGCACCATTACACGCTGACTGTCGTCCACTGGATCTTTCATCATCTGCACGTCACCATCTTAAACATCGTTCTGAAGAAGTCCCATCTCATGAAGTTTGATTAAGGCATTCTCCTACAAGACGAAACCAGCAAACCCAGTTCCACCCCCCTCCTCAAATGATATCTCTTATGTCCGTGACTGCATTGCTTCATCCGACAATGATTCACGAAAAAGGAAACTGCCACCCGCCTCTACTCCGACGTCAAAGAAACGTTGCTCATCTTCTCGACTTGCAACGTCTCCTTAACACCGTTTTGCACCACTGACGACGGGTTGAATTCTACATCTGCTCTTGCGAGGAGTCGCAAGATCTCACCACAAGTCAACTTCAAACAACAACCTCTGGACCCATCCTGACCTTTGACCTCCTGAAGGCCGTCGAAGTCATTGTTCCCGAAGACTTCCTGTACAAGCTCGGACCATCGCTCCCTTCTACAAAGAACAGAGGCCTCATAACTGGATTTGGCTTTGGTTTACGGGAAAGGAACAATCGCGAAAGAGCAAAAGTTGGCCAATCCACGACCTTACTCACCACTCTACTCAGAACTGGTGGCTCCAGTTGAATTGTCCAAGGATCCCCCTCCACCTGGACCCGGCAAGGAATCTGGGTACTTTCGTTCATCAGGCGAAGGCTCTGTAAACCCAAAACAGTTTAAAACTTATCACCAATCTGAAATTCTGGCCACGGAAGCGAAAATGGACTTTGGCACTGCTTTTCATTCCTAGACGAACTGACGTCCCAACTGGTCCCTTGAAAGAGAACGACAAGCTCCTATGCCTAGGCCTACGAGCCGCTTCACAAGCTGATGTCTTCAGCCCTGCAATCAACGCCCTTTGTGAAAGTCTTTCCTTGAATCAAGTCAGAAGAACATCAAGCACCTACACTTCTTAATCTCTGAACTCTTTAAAATGATGTCTTTCACCACCTTTCACGCCTTCAACTGGTTCACTAAAGCACTGTTCAATTCAAGTCACCTACTTCGGGACATTGCTCTTGGCACAACCTCTAACTTGAACGTATCTACCAAATACATTTTGCGCAACTTACCACTTCATGACTCTGATACTCTATTCACGGGCCTCATCCTGACTTTAGCCCCCTATTTAGACATCTCTCGCAAGCTGAAGCCTCTTACCAGACCCCCATCACACCAGCCATTTCGGAAGCCACAACCCTACACCAAGTCATCACCGGTTCCTCCATCTCGGCTCCTCCACTGGCTACTCCATCTCATTCAAGCCCCGCTCCGATCCATCCCAGGGTAAGTGATCATCCTCACACGGAAACCACCAATCCTTTCTTAGCAATAGCCAAAGCAAAAACAAAAGCTACAACAGCTCCACACCAGGCAACCGCAGCAAGTATTCATCGACAACCAACAAGAGCAGATCCCGCCACCGCCAGTGACTGTGCCCACACCCTACTGGTCGGCGGACGTCTAAAACATTTCCTCCCGGCTTGGAAACAGATCACGACAGACATGACAACCCTGTCCATAATATCCCCTTGGTTTTCAGCCCTCTTTCCTGAACAAACCTCATCTTCTAACGTTGCCACCATGGGAGTTCGCAACCAAACCCTCGCCTGCATTAACCAAGGAAGTAAACGAACTCTTAAACAAAAACGCAATTCGTCCCTACCCAGATCCATCCAAACCTGGCTTCTGCAGCTCGATCTTTCTCAGACCATAAAAGTCCAGCAGCAAAAGGATGATCCTCAATCTCTAACCACTAAATCAATTCATGTCGAACACCCATTTCAAAATGGAAACCTTGGAATCAATCCGACTTTCTCTAAAACCCATGGAATGGACAATATCCATCGATCTCGAGGACGCTTACCTCCAAAGCCCGTTACACCCTGCTGCTCTTCACTTCTTTTGGTCCATGTATCGGAACAAAGTCTACGAATTTCAATGCCTTCGTTCAGACTGAACGCTGTCCCCCGCATCTTCACACAAGTTTTAAAACCTGTCCTCAGCCATCTTCACTGCAACCAAATCACAGCAAATCCGTTCCTCGACGATTGGCTCCTCAACAACATCAGTCCTCAGCAGCTACTTCAAAACGAAACCTTTGCCATCGACCTCTTGCACAGTCTAGGCTTCGGGATCAACTGGAAATATCCCTTCCCAAATCTTCACCTTTCTCGGAGTAGAAGTCAACCTTTTGAATGCTTCCGTAACTCCATCAACAGAACGAAAGATCGATCTTCTAGCTCACGGCCACTCCTTCTACCCGGCACCCAATCACTCGCTCATATCTCTAAACTCAGTCATAGGGAAACTGGACTCAATGGCCAACCTCTTACCCTACGGCAGATGGATGACTCGCCCCTTCCACCACTTTCGGATCAACACTTGGGACCTTTTCAACCAAACATCCAAAGCCACCATGCCCTCCAACAAGAACTTTGCATGGGATGGACGAAAACAACCTGTCCAAATCAGTCCCTTTACACAAACCGTCCCCGGACCTCCTCCTTCTGACAAACGCATCCCTAACTGGTTGGGGAGCACACATCCAACATCACGAGACATCAGAAATTTGGCCTCCTGGGACATCCTATCACATCAATATCCTCGAGATGAAAGCAATCTACAACGCCCTCGATCACTTTCGGCACCTTGTAGCAAACAAAATAGTCCAAGTCCAAGCCGACAGCACCACTGCAGTTGCTTACATCCAGAAAGAAGGTGGAACCCGCTCTCGCCCCTTACACCTCATCACCTCCGACATTTTCAGACTGTGTCAAGAACTGAACACAACACTTCAACCACTCCACATCCCAGGCAACCGGAACGTGATAGCAGATGACCTCTCTCACAACAAACCACCGTCAGGGGATCTCAAGCCAATGATTAACCTGTTCGTCATGAGGCACAATGCCAAACTTCCCCAATTCATCAGTCCAATCCCGGACGACTAGGCCTGTTCCGTTAATGCACTAACCTTTCCATGGAAGAATCTGTACGCTTACGTCTTTCCCCGTTCAAACTCCTACCAACAATCCTCACGAAGATAGAACACACCAAGGCCTCTTCCTACTGATCGCACCGAACTGGCTAGGGCTCCATGTTTCCCCCAGCTCCTAAACTTACTCGTAGACCTTCCAAGAGAACTCCTCGATCTCCCAGACATGCTCTCCCAACAGAAACGAACCAAATTCCACCCGAACTCCAAATCTTACATCTGCACGGGTGGCTGCTATCATCTGACTCATCAAAGAGGCAGACATTTTTGAAGAACAGGCCTCCAGAATCGCCAGCAAAGCTCTTCAGAACTCCACCAACAAACTTTACAACAGCCACTGGAAACGAAGGTTTCATTGGTGTAAGCGAAAGAAGGGTAATCGAATCAACACCCCTATTCCTGAACTCCTAGTCTTTTTTACAGATCTATTCAGAGACGGACTTAAAGGTTCTATCATTCTAGTCTTCCACTCAGCACTGAGCTCTGTCTTCAAACCTGCAGGAAACAAACATCTCCTCGAGGCTTTCGCATCTTTACTCTACTAATATCGTTCAAAGTCGAACGTACTTCTGTCCACCGAACCTTTCCTCAATGAGACCTCTCACTCGTTCTGGAATCATTGATGAAGGATCCATATGAACCAATTCAAACCTGCCACATTAACCATCTGACAAGGAAGACAGCTTTTTAAACTTTACTTGCTGCAAGCCTTCGGAGCAGTGAGATGCAAGCTCTTTCAAACGACCCAGCTTACTGCTTCTTCTTTGACATCTGCAAATTCATCCATCTAAAGCCTCACCCCGATTTCCGCGCCAAAACACAAAAATCCTCAGAACCGTCGAAGCCAATCATGATTCCAGCGCTCACAAACTTCATTGGCGATGAACCCGAAAGAACGCTATGCTCTCTTTTGCGCCTACGTTACTAACTGAAACGAACAGCTGACTCTGACTGCCAAAGAGGCCAACTTCAACTCTTCCTCCCCTTTACCAAAGGTACTAACATCATCTCAGCCGCTATGATAGCAAACTGGATCAAAAGCGTTATTCACAGGGCATACGAAGACCAGACATCAGCTGCACTGAAAACAACATAAAGTCACCGTACATGAACTCAGGGCACTCTCAACCTCTTGGGCGTTTCACAACCAGGTGTTCATCGCCAAAATCCTTCAAGATGCATCATGGAGAAGCCAAACTGTCTTCAAAAGTCACTACTTCAGGGACATAACAAGACAGGAAGATGAACTACATCGTCTGGGTTCAATAGTAACCACCAGATGTGCCATCCAACCCCCCCCCCCCCTTAAGCACTTAATACAGAAATGAAGACCTCCAGAAGACGGAAGCAAGACCTCCTGGCAGACCTCCAGAAGACGGAAGCAAGACCTTATCTCTAACAAAACGACTCTTTTCAGGGCCACCACATCCTACAATAGGTCCAAATACAAATAAAAGAGGTCCAAATACCCGTGTCTGTTATTTTTATCAATAAAGTGCGAAGTTTTGGTAAACCTTTTGGAGGAACCTGTCTGCAAGCCGGGGTAACTCGTCATGATGGTGCCCACCACCTATATTGACGAGGTCAACTGTAAATGCAATTAAATTTACAGGCAGTAGAAATTTTCGTGCCGACGACTGGAAAACCTAAATTTTTTCCGGGTCAAAATTGGTTACTATCGTTTTACCGAAACAATACTACCTGTAAATACCCTCCCTACCTCCCCTCTTGAGCCACCATCATGGTTGGCATATCGAGAGGAAAAGAGATGGTGCCATGACCAGGCCGTCTACTTTTATAGGAGGGCTGCACATGACACATGCGCAGTGGGGTTGCGCACTGGCCATATCTAGAGAGCGAAAAAACATCAAGGCATAAAAGAGCACCCAGGAATTAAATTTACAGGTAGTATACATTTTTGATAAGACGATAGAAACCAATTTTGACCCGGGATAATTTAGGTTTTCCAAAGGCCGTATCAGGCTTTTCAAAATTTGGGTGATTGAGACCTCGGTGGTTTTCCAAATAACGAAGACCAGACAAAATTTATTGCAAAAACCGCCATAATGTAAAAAGCAGGATATAAGGATGTGGTCCCTTATGTTCGGTTCCAACGTAGCTATTATCATACGCGGCGACGGCCTTGTGGATAAAGGCGTTGACCCCAACTCATCAGATATATATATATATATACATATGTCTTCACTGCAGCAAATCCCTCACTCTAGGAAAACTCATAAATTTAATATCTCCGTTCAGTTCAATATTTATCGACGGAACGGCCAGAAACTTGGCCAGATAGTAGAGTATGGAAGGTATATTTATACCAAAAATTACGCAATTCTGTGCATGAGTAAAAGTAGGAAGCCACACGTAAATTTGAAACTGTTCACTTGTCGTTGGTGTTGTGTGACATCATTACTGAAAAAACTACTGCACCTACCTAAAATCTGAAACATGATCTAAGCCAGAAAGTTCTTTAGCCTTCACCCTCAAAGAGACCACTTTTCAATTGGTCGAGCCCTTCCAGAGTTACGGGATCCTGAACAATAAGTTTTATTGTTTTACATTGTTTTAACCATTATATTAAAGAACAATGCCAATCAGCAAACGCCTGGTGCATTCTTCGTGCACGTGTTATGTCGTTGCTAAACAGTTGATTATTGATGGGTAAAATGGAAGAATTCGTATTTAAGATAGTTTTAGTTATATCAAAAACCAAAACAAGTAAAAGGAACTCTGAGTTCCGAATGGTTC